>CAJNDV010031521.1:37000-47842 GCA_905221635.1 Symbiodinium sp. CCMP2456
TCTATAGAAAGTTCTCCAAACCCTACAGCCTAAGCCCTGCAAAACCCTGAACCCTAAAGCTCAGACCCTAAGCCCCGAAACCCTGAACCCTAAACCCTGAACCCTAACCCCCAAACCCTAAACCCGGAAGCCCTGGAAACCCAATAGCCACGAAGCTTCCGTGACTGAGCTTGGACTTAGAAAGCTCTCTCAGCTCATGGGTTGAGGGTTTAGGGTTTAGGGTTTAGGGTTCAGGGTTTAGGGTTTAGGGTTTAGGGGTTTAGGGTTTAGGGTTTAGGAAGCCCTGAACCCGAAACCCCTAAACTGCGCCCTATATCCAGATGCAAACTGTGGGACGCCTGCGAGCGAAATGCCTCCTCCGTCAGGAGCCTGTGCTGAAAGGAAGGCTGGGGGTTGATTTGGGATTTAGGGTTCAGGGTTTAAGGTCTAGGGTTCAGGGTTTAGGGTTAAGGGTTTGGGAAGGGCTTAAGAGGTGTAGGGTTCAGGGTTTAGGGATAGGGCATAGAATTTGCGGCTTAGGATTTAGGGTTTAAGCATTCTGTCCCCAAAAGCAGAAGCCTGCAATAGCCGGTGAAACCCTTGAGAACCTCCATTGTATACACTTGAAAGCTTGTAGTTTAAGGTTTAGGCGAGCTTTTGGGGTACGTAGAATTTGGGCGAGGGTTTGGAGCGTCGGGTCAAAGAGACACGGATTACACGACATGAGAAGTACCAGTCGAATCAAACCGCATGGACACTCTAAAGCTATGAAGTCCCCAAACCCTAAACCCCAAACCTTAACCCTAAACCCTTTTAACTTTATAAGCCCTAAACACACTAAACTCTAAATCCTAAAGCCGGAACCCAAGACTCTAAACCCTGAATCCGTTTTGCGAACGGACTCGAAGAAGTAAGCCGTCGGCCCGAGGAATGAGCACCGCGAATAGGGTTTAGGGTTTAGGGTTTAGGGTTTAGGGTTTAGGGTTTAGGGTTTAGGGTTCGACCCCAAACCTACCAGAAGACGGTTTAGGGTTTCGGGTCTTGTTGGTTTCGAGCCTTTAGGGACTTTAGGGCCTTTGGGGTTTTGGTAAACAGATACCCCAAAGGATCAACCCCCAGCCCGAAACCCTTTCCCCTAGAGCCGTGCCCAAAGCTTAGAAAGGCAAATGGCCCGGATTGATGGGACGGTTTAGGGTTTAGGCTTTAGGGTTAGTTGCTGCGAATACTCCGGTTTAGGTTTAGGGACTTTTCAGGTAAACTCCCAAAACTCCAAAAGCTAAACCCCAGTGGTCTTTCAAAGCTCTGACAGGGCCTCTGGAATTTCCTACAAAACCCGATCTCCGCAGTCAGGGCGCCTGAAACACCGGCCAGGCTTCGTGCGCCCAGCACGCCCTGCACGCTGCCCTCAGCGCATGCAAAACTACCTCCTAAGTTTGGCCTAGTGTTTACTGAGTTTAGGGGTTTAGGATTTAGGGCTTCTGGCCTGTATTATCGTTTGTCGACGGCCTTTGACAACTACAATTACAGCTCTACGTCCCAAGAAAAATCTTTAACTCGACAACTTCCACTTTCTTTGGGGAGTATGATACAAACTCGTGTTTAGAATATACAGGGGCGAACACCCTACTCAAAAATAACCAGCACCGGAAAGCCAATGTGAACTCTTTAAATCAAACTCGACACTAACACCCATACTCCAAACCGCTAACCCTAACCCCTAAGCCCTAAACCTGAAAAAACCCTCAACCCTAAGCCCATCTGAAAACCTCACCTTCTCCGAAATCTGCCTTATCCATCCAAGCAGCTCGCCGAACTGCCTGGGCAAACATGGTTTCGAGTGGTTTCAGGGCTTCAGGGCTTTGGGGCTTAGTGTTCACCTCAATCCCTGGGCCTGCAAGGACATGCAACAACTGAAGCTTCAACCTCAGACATCGAAAGACCAACACCTCAAAGCCTTTGTGCCCTCATCCCCCGGAGCGCGAAAGCGGCTGCGAGACACACATCCCAAAGCCTTGAAACCTCAAGTCCGTTCACTGCCCCAACACCGATCCCTAAACCCCTAAACACCTGAAAAAATAACAGTGACCGAATCAGAAACCACTGCCAGCCCCAAGTGCCCCAGACCCGTCAACCCCATGCCCTCAGAGTTACCCCTACTTTCAAACAACACCTGGGCTTAAGGGTTTTCGGGGAACCCTGCAAAGGAACCCTTAGAAGAACCCTTTATGGGAACCGTTAAGGGAGACTCGGACGAACTCACAACGGAAACTGTGTATGCACCCATTATAGCAACCCTTGTTGGAGACCGTTTGTAACTTAATCTTGTAGCAAGCCTCATAATAAGCCTTATGCGGAACCTCATCGGAAACTTTATCAGAAGAACCCAATATGAAACTTGGGAAAGCCTTGTAGCAAACCTCGGCAGAACCCTTAACCCAGACGATTCCTGAACCTTAAAGGAACCCGAAAGCCTAAACGAACTCTTAACCCTACTGCAAACCCTCAGGGAACCCTGAAACCCAAAGCCCTTACCGGGGCCCTAAACCCTATATTCTTATGGAGCCCTTGAAGGAGTCCTGAAAAGGACCCTTTGAAATAATCCTTAAGGGACGCTCTTCACGAGAAACCCTTAAAAGAGCCCTAAACCCTAAACCCTAGACCCCAAACCCTTCAAGGAGTCCTACACCCTAAACTCTAAACCTTAAACCCCAAACCCTTAAAGGAGCCCTAAGCTCCGAACCCCAAACCCCAAACCCTAAACCGTCAACCCCAAGCCCTCAGCCCCAAACCCTTAAAGGAACCCTAAGAGCAGCCGGGTTACGAGAGCATGCTGTGACGTTGAGGTAGCTGGTGCCATTGTGGGGGCAGAAGGCATCGATCTTCCTGGAAGCTCAGGTTCCCTTTAAGGGCTCCTTACAGGGTTTAGGGTTTAGGGGTTTAGGGGTTTCGGGTTCTGGGTTTAGTGTTCAGGGTTCAGGGTTTAGGGTTTAGGGTTTGGGGTTCAGGGTTTGGGGTTTGGGGTTCAGGGTTTACGGCTTTAGGGTTTTAGGCTTTAGGGTTCAGGGTTTAAGGTTTACGCTTTACTCAGGGCTCTTGAAGAGACCATATAAGGGTTCCTTTCAAGGCTCCTTCAAAGAACTCTATAAGTCTATAAGGACTCCATAATCTAAGTCTCTGGGAGGATTGAGTCGAGGGTGTCGGGCGTTTGGGATCTACCTAAGTTGCATCATGGTACTGTAAGCCTATAGAGGCTCATACGCCTACAACGGCTCTATAGTGCATCTGTTTGGGTTCTTTGCTTCCGGAAAAGCTCCCGAAAAAGGCTTCAGGTGGCGCGGTTGCGGCGACGAGCTCAGGGTACCAAACTCAGAAGGAAGAGGCTAAGTCAGCACAAACGCCGAGTTCAGGGTTCAGGGATTTGGGCTTGGGATATTCTAGGGCTTTGGGTTTAGGGTTTAGGGTTAAGGATACTTGGGTTTCAGTTTTAGGGCATTTGAGGTTCAAGGTTTAGGCTTGCTGGCTGAGGATCACCATGCAGCTGTCTATCACGTAGATGATGCCATCGATGGTGACCTGGCAGTTGCTAAGAGATGTGAATGGCCCCAGAGGGTTTATTCCGCAGCCATAAATCTTCCTAAACCCTAAACCCTAAACCCTAAACCCTAGACCTGCTACTTACTGCTTCTCTCTGATCAAGCAACAGGAAACCTGAGGGTTTACTTGGTCAGCTGCGGCCATCCTATCTACTTTGCCGTTTGGGTTTCCTGACCCGCGAAAAGAGAGCAAAAGAGAAAAAGCGTTCCTTTCCAAACGGTGATGACAACTTGGAGAATATGCTGAAAAACCTTGAAGGTTACACGCTGATTGGGCATCTCGCTTGAGGTCCTCATAGGTTTCTGTAGGGTTTTGTGATGGGAACCACTTGGCCGTGTAGGGTACAACAGAAGGAGAGTTGCTGTCGGGGGCTGTATTTGTACTTAGACTTATTGCCATGGCCTCATGAAGCAAGGGTTTAGGGTTTAGAGTTTAGGGTTTAGGGTTTAGGGTTTAGGATTTAGGGTTTTGTTGGATCTTGCCTAAAGCTGCTGGTAAATTATTGGTGTATTTTCCGGGTGTCCCTACGGCAATACTATGCCCTGACAGCTCATCGATATTTATGCTACCAGTCATTGAGGCCGCTAAAATATCCCAGGCATCTAGGCTCCTTGCAGATGCTTCTGCCAGGTTCGTGGACACAACAACCTGCCACGTTCAAGGCCTATGGTGGTCAAGTTGTAGGCTGTTTGTTTGCTTCAAGCTTTGAAGTTGGCTTATGATTCTACGGAAGTCCCTAATGCCTTTAGGATTTAATCTGTAGATAAACGGCTTCCTCGTATTGCAGTCACGGCTTAGAACGCCCAGCGAATCCCTGGGCTGACGGAGTTAAGGTTTAGAAATTGGGCTTCAGGGCTTAGGGCTTCTACTTCTTCCAGCTGTAGGCCTGGCAGGCTTCGAGCTGACGGTTTATGGTTGAGGGTTTAGGGTTTAGGATTTAGGGTTTAGGGTGTAGAGATCATGGCATCTATGGTTGAGGCTCTAAGGCCTTCGAAGGCAGAAGGTTTCGGATTTGCCGTGAGGTACCGCTGAGGAGCGATAAGCGCCGCCCACCATCGCAGGTGGGCTGCCTAAACCCCCAGCTTGAAAAATATTATCTTTGCGGCACTTATGACTTTTATGGCCAAAGGTTTCAGGCTTTGGGCGTACGGTGTTTAAGGCTGTGGGTCTGAGAGAATTCCCAAACCGCACTCCGACATTTCCAGCATGTTCTTCGTCAGATACAAGCTCTCGTTGATTGTCTGTGGCGAACTCGTGTCTAGCAGGCTAAATGAAATACAAAAGGGCTTAGCGATAGTTCCGTGCGCAATCCCAAGCTGTTACGTACAAACTCTAAGCAGTAGAACCCTAGGAGCTAAAAAGAAATCCCTGTACTTTGCCGGGTTCTGGACATGTCATGTATCATGTGCCAACCCCAACAGCGAATGCCTAAAACTTCAATTCAACCCTCCATCCTGCTGATCCTGCCCTAATCCCTACCCTCCACTGCCAGAAGTCATGGACCTTAAGACCTTGGTAGCAAGACTAGCACTTCAAAGTCCTATACTTCACCTCCGCATGATGTCACGCAGCCTTTAATATCGAACCCTCCAAGTGTCGCGTCCCAGCTCACGAAGAAATGGAAGGCTAGGATTGAAAAAGGGTATTGAAATTCAAAGACCCCAAAATTCTACAGGTTCGGTATTGGAGAGGCCGAACCCCACCTAACACCCTGCAAAAATTCATAAAGCCCCTGGAGCTCTAAACGCAAAAGCCCTAAAACCTAAGACTAAGCCGCCTAAACCTAAAGCCCCAAACCCTAAAACCCCAAAACCCCAAAACCCCTAAACCCTGCCACGCAAAACCCTCATTAGTCATTCCTAAATCCCAAAACCCAAAACCCTAAACCCAAAAACCCTCATTAGTCATTCCCAAATCCCAAAACCCAAAACCCTAAACCCAAAAACCCTCATTAGTTATTCCTAAATTTTAAAACCTAAAATCTTAAAATTTTAAAATCTTAATCCTAAACCCTAAACCCCCTAAAACCAACAAAAAAGCAAAAACCCCCAAACCCAGAGCCGCCTTCCGCGCGCCCCTGGGAGCCGACACGAAGGCCTTCGAATTCTTCTGAAGGCTTTCGGGTTTTAGGGTTTAGGGCTTAGGGCTTAGGGCTTAGGGTTCAGGGCTTAGGGTTTAGGGCTTCGGGTTTAGGGCTTAAGGTTTCGGGTTTGGGGTCCCAGGCGTCGGGGTCTGGGGCTTCGCGGTTTCGAGGTTTGTTTAGGGTTCAGGGTTTCGAAGTTTCGGGTTTAGATTTTAGAGTTTAAGGCGCAGCAATATGGCTGCAGAGGGTCTTCTAGTATCCTAGGGAGTTTGAAAGGCCGTTCCGCTTTGGGTTTAGAGTTTTGGGTTCAGGGCTTAATGCTTAGCGGTATGGGTGTTGAAGGGTTTTCTGCGGGTATTGAAAGGCCAGAGGAGTTGGGACTGCAGCCAGAAGCCCCAAAATTCTAGTCAAACTTCAAAGCCTTAAACGCAAGAGCTTTCAGGATCAGGGTTTAGGGTTTAGGGTTTAGGGTTTAGGGTTTAGGGTTTAGGGTTTAGGGTTTAGGGTCAGGGGACTTAGCAGGCCGCCTTGATCTGGTGCTCCTTGGGCAAAGTCCCGTGGAGGGGCACCTGGCACAGGCTACGTCCGTGACTCCTATAGGGTTTAGGGTTTAGGGTTTAGGGTTTAGGGTTTAGGGTTTAGGGTTTAGGGTTTTTCTTTCAAAAGGTCTTGGCGGGCTTAGGGTCTCTGCTTAGCCAAGGGCTTTGGGGCTTTGGAATTCGGGTTCCCGAGAAATCCCTAACCCCATCCTGAATGAGTCTCAGGGAAGCCGCGAAGCCCAGGGAGTCTTGTTCAGGTCAGGCTTGTCGGGGCGCAGCGTTTAAAGGGCAACTAGGAGTCTAGGGTTTAGGGTACTTGAAGGTAGGAGGAGTAGTAGCCTGAGTAGTAGTCGTCGTCGTCGTCGTAGTTGTCGTGGTGGTGGTAGTGGTAGTGGTAGTGGCAGTAGTAGTGTTGTAGTAGTAGTAGTAGTAGTAGCAGCAGCAGCAGCAGCAGCAGTAGTAGTAGTAGTAGTAGTAGTCGTCGTCGTAGTAGTAGTAATAGCAGTACTACTACTACTACTACTACTACCACCACTACTACTACGACTACTTCTACAAATACTAGTATTATTATTGGTGTTCTTATATTTTAGTTTTGGTTTTCATATGCTGTTTGTATTAGCATTACTGTGATTAGTATTACTATTCTTCTTATTCTATATTTTTTGTGGCTGTATGCTTACTCTGACTATTGCTCCTACTGTTCTTTTAAGGATTAGAGTTAGTAAAGCCCCTATGTTCGACCCCAAGCTCCGGGCCCCCTAAACGGCCCCTAAACCCTAAACCCTAAACCCCAAACCCTAAACCCTAAACCCTAAACCCTAAACCCTAAACCGCAACGGAGCTGCTGTGTGGAGCGGTTTCGGCTTCAGCGCCGGTCTCTCCGCAAGCTCCCGGGCCTATCAGAGTCGAAGACGAGTGGGGTTTAGGGTTTAGGGTTTAGGTTTCCGGTTTCGGGTTTTAGGGTTTTAGGGTTTAGGGTTTCGGGTTTTAGGGTTTAGGGTTTTAGGGTTTAGGGTTTTAGGATTTAGGGCGTCGGGCTTTAGGGCTTTAGGTTTGAGGGTTTGGGGCTTAGGGTTTAGGATCGAGGAGCTGGGATTGGAGGAACCCTAAACCCTAAACCCTAAACCCTAAACCCTAACCGGTTCATGGCTTCAGGGTGAAAGCTCAGGCTCTCAGGCGCTGAATGTAGCTCTATGATTTAATGACTTCTGTTGAACTAGGGTTTAGGGTTTAGGGTTTAGGGTTTAGGGTTTAGGGTGCTGTTGCCATGATGCACGGCACCTGAGTTCTAAGTGAAAGCAGGGCTTTGTGATTTTGGCACGCTGGAGGCTGAGCGGCTTGAGCTGGAAGTTCTTAGGGTTTAGGGTTTAGGGTTTAGGGTTTGGGGTTTAGATTCTGCTCTCTTGAGACGCTTGCGTTGAAGGTGGGAGGTCGGGTATCCCATAGTATCCCCATAGTATCACCTACAATTGAAAGAATACCGACGCACCCCGCCTCCCAACCAACAACCCCAAACTCTAAACTTGAAGCCCAGACTGCCAATTGGCCAAACCCCCGGGCCCTAAACCCACAATTGGAAGCGCAAAACTCCCAAAGCCCAAAGGTTGAGGGTTTAGGCTTTAGGGCCAAAGCCTAAAACCCAAACCCCGAAAGTTTAGGGTTTTGGGTTTGGGGCCTAAAACCCAAACCCTGAACCCTGACCCTTTCTGTTCGCGGTCCAAGGCACCCGGTGCCACCGCTCCATGATGGCAGCGCACGCCGCTTCGATCTCCTCCAGGAAGGAATGGTTTAGGGTTTAGGGTTTAGGGTTTAACACTCCTTCAAGGGTTCCTAGAACGGTTTGGGGTTCCCTAAACCCTAAACCCTAAACCCCACACCCTAATGTTAGCGTCGCGTGAAGTAGAATACCACTCCTTCAGGTTAAGAACGATCCTTCTATTGCGCATTCCTTCATCGGCCCCCTTTTTGGTTGAGGATCTTAATGATATACTATGACCCACTATAACATTCTGTAATACCATAATATACTACAACATACTGGAATACCATGATATGCCATGATACAACATAATATGACACAATATACCCTGCTGACAAGGATTTAGGGTAACAGGCTTAGAGGTTCAGCCCTCAATTGGAAAGAAACTAAGCTTTAGGCAAACCTAAACCCAAAACTACAAGTTCTAAACCTGAACCATATACTGTACCCAACCAAACCAAACCGCAAGCACGTATGTCCATGCCTGGCTTCTTTTCAAGTTTTTGGGTTTAGGCTTTAGGGTTTAGGGTTTAGGGTTTAGGGCAACTGAGTGGAGCATTCGAGTCTCTGACATCTTGACGGAAAACCACTAAGCCCTCAACCACAACCTGCTTCTTCATTACCCTACTTTCCTGCAGCTTCCCGACCTACCCGGTCTTAGCTCTCCACGCAACGACAGCAGCCAAAGCAGCACGAGCACTAGTGTCCGCCGTTCTTCGCTCTTCAAGCGACCAAAACAGCCCAACGCATCACCAACATCAGCCGGTCTTCCCTTCCGTTTAAGCATATCTAAACAACCTAAGCATCACGAGCATCTGCCGGTCTTCGCTATCCACGCGACCACAGCAACCCAAGCACCATGAGCATCAGCCGGCATTCGCTTTCGATGCGACCATGGCAGCCCAAGCATCACGAGCATCAGCCGATGTTCACATTCCACGTGGCCACAGTCACCCCAGCATCACCAGCATCAGCCGGAGTCGCTCTCCACGCAACGACAACAGCCAAAGCAACACGAGCACTAGTAACTGGTGTCAGTCGCTCTCCGCTCTCCGCGCGACCACAACAGCACTCACATCACTAACATCAGCCGGTCTTCCTTTTGCACGCGACCAGAACAACCTGAGCATCACAGCCACCCCAGCATCACCAGCATCAGCCGGAGTCGCTCTCCACGCAACGACAACAGCCAAAGCAACACGAGCACTAGTGACTAGTATCAGTCGTTCTTCGCTCTTCGCGCGACCACAACAGCACTCACATCACCAGCGTCAGCCGGTCTTCCTTTTGCACGTGACCAAAACAACCTAAGCATCACGAGCATCTGCCCGTCTTCCTGTCCACACGACCACAGCAACCCAAGCACGCTGAGCATCAGCCAGTATTTAGTTTGGATGCGACCACGTCAGCCCAAGCATCTTGAGCATCAGCCGGTGTTGGCTTTCCACGCGGCCACAGCCACCCCAGCATCACCAGCATCAGCCGGAGTCGCTCTCCACGCAACGACAACAGCCAAAGCAACACGAGTATTACTTCATGGTCAAAAACCACAGGACAACGAGCGTCAGCCGAGGTAACCCTTCTTTGCTTTGCTGCTGCACGGCCCGAACTCTTTATACTCGATCAAGATCCTAGCACGTAGATGTAGGGTCCCTTGGCACACCCTACAGTAGAAGCCCAAAAGTTGGAAACCCAATAGCCTCAATCCTTAAGAGTAATGCATCGGGAATCCCAGCACTATTTGTACTTAATCCGGTTTCCAACTTTTTGGTGGTTTACGTTAAACCCAAAAAGTGCCCCCTACCTTCGGCAAAATACAAGAGCCCTGGAACCCTGAACCTTCAAACCCAAACCCTTAAGCAGATGTTCCTCGCGGCCCGTCAGGAAGAGGAGGATGTCCCCTTCCGGCTGAGTTTGGTGGATGTTCATGACCTCAGAATTCAAAGCCCCGTCGGAATTGGCATGCGGGATTTTATAGGGCCTAAAGTTTCAACCGTAAGGCTCAGGGCTCTCATAGACCCTAACATGCTGCATCCTTTGCCCTTAACCCCAACATGCAGGGCTTTGGAGCTTAAAAGACCTTGAAGATCGAGGTGCCTTTGTTTAGGTGCTTATGCTATAGGGTTTAGGGTTTAGGGTTTAGGGTTTAGGGTTTAGGTTTAGGCGTCTGCACAGTGTTAAGGCTGTGGGGATTCAAAAGAAGCCGGGAAGTGCTTTGGGGTTTTCGGTTTAAGGCTTTGGGCTATTGTATGTGCGACAGTGTAGCACGGCCCTCAAAACAGATTCAACGTGGAGCCCAAGCAAGTTTCAGCGGCTTGAGGCCGTAAATACATGGACTGGAAACCCAAATTTAGCCCCATGTCTGTCCGGAGTCGGAGTACTGCTTCCACGGCAAAGCCCGTAGACTTAGAACCTACACCTTACACCAAGCATGGAAATGCAAGCCCCTGAACACCGAACACTCCCCTTTGCAACGTGGACATCGAAGCCCAAGCCCTCAAAAACCTGCCTGTCATAAGGAAATATAAGCTTCAAAATCAATGCGGATCCCCCCAAAAAATTGAGCTTTAAGTGTTCAGGTAGACCACCCAAACACTGGCGCCGAGACCCTGATCTCTGCCTAAGGGCTCGAACGCCGGAATCCCGGAGAAAAGCCCACAAGCCTCCTCCTTGAGACGAGAGGACCCTGAAGTGTATGTAGTAGGCCTGATATAGGTGCTTTAATAATTGGAATAGGGTTTGGGGGCCCTTTACGCAACACTTATACTAAACAACGCCCCAAATAGTACTGGTACTTGTTTAGGCCCTGTATTGTTCTAGTATATTTGGAGTAAGGGACCTGGAGAGCCCGACTTCCCGAAATCCCGAAACACGCCCCCCCCCCC
>CAJNDV010031522.1:34166-46734 GCA_905221635.1 Symbiodinium sp. CCMP2456
GTTTAGGGTTTGGGGTTTAGGGACGTCAAGTTCGTCCCAGGAGCCCGGAACTTCAATAGGCTGTCCCAACCAGTCACCGGCACGGCCACACGAACCTCAGGGTCGCGTCGGCTGTGAGGGCTGCTGTGAATTTCGCTCACCTAAACCCCTAAACCCCTAAAACCCTAAACCCACTAAGGTTTATAGGGACCGGGGCTCGAAGGCCCGCTTCAAGGCCTCAGGGCTGCAAACGGGTGTGAGGGCTTCCTTGAAGCTTCAACACTCTAAGCCCTAAACCCTAAACCCCTCAACCCCTAAATCCTAAACCCTTAAACCGTAAACCCCTAAACCCGTAAACCCCTAAACCTCTAAACCCTATAAACCCTAAGCCCGAAACATCGCCCCCAAGAATTCGAGAACTCGGCTCTCGTGTGCTTGGGGGTTTGATGGGGGTGTGGTGGGACATGGGAGACAGAGTTCGACCATGTGTGATAGTGGATGAATATAGGGGCCTTGATCATTAGAATAGAGTTTTGGGGCCCTGTATGCAATACATATAATAAGGAGCCCCCAAAATAGTATTGGTAAGTATGGAGGCCCCTACATAACATGGCTTCCACGTTCTCTGTAAAGGGACACCGTATAACCATTTTAAGCAAGAAAAGCCTTTAGTTTAGTTTTCGTTGATTTAAGGGGTATTCAGCTCGCCGGTACACGCCTCGAGTTGCCCCATGTCTGAGTCTTCGCAGTGCTTCTGCCCGCAAAGAGCACAGAAGGGAAGGGCTTGTAAACTCCTGGGTTTTGGGTTTCGGGTTTAGGCTTTAGGGCTGTAGGGCGTTTAAACTCTTGGTTTAGGGTTTAGGGATTTTAAACCCCTGGGTTTAAGGTTTAGGGATCAGGGTTTAAGGCTTGGGGTCAGGGTTTAGGGCTTAGGGCCGTCAGGATTGGAAATGCTGCGACGCGAGGAAAAGACGCAACCTGAAAGACTGGAACATCTACGTAGACCGTCTCTCTCTTCTTCAGTGACTGGACCCAAAAAGTTCAAACTTTCTGCAATAGACCGGATATATACGGCCAAAAAAGTTATAAAGCTCTCCCATTGGATAACTGCAGGCAGAGAGCAAGGAGGCTGGTATCGACGGGATGGAGAACAACAGCCGCCTCGGAGCTCTAGGTGGGTTCAGAGTTCAGGGCTTAAAGCTTTAGGGTTCAGGGCTTAGGGCATATAGGGTTTAGGCTTTATAGAGCTCTGGGGGTTTAGGGTTTATAGTGTTTAGGCTTTTGGGGTTTAGAGTGGCAAACCCTTCCAGGACGCGGCGCCCGAGTAGCCCAAAGGATAGTGGCCCGCACGGGTCGCCCCGAACCCTCTGCAGTGCCAGCGACACAGAAGGCGGAACACCCACAACAGTGCGGGCGGGAATTTCCCCGTGTTCCCTGTGCACAATGCTCTGATTCTAGGTTATTTTGTCCAACGAACTCTGACAACGCGTGCCTTATTAACTTATACTCACTCTCGCCCGGCACAACGAGAGGAGGAAGGTCATAGAAAGCTCCGACTACCCTAGAAAACAACATGGGTAGTTCTCTAAAGCAGGGTCCCTTTTTAGGTCCCCAATATAGTACGGCACCCTTATAGAAAGGACCCCAAAGGGACCATAATTTAGAAAACTACCCACATGATAGCCATCGGTCTTGGACATGTCGTGCCCTAGAGACGCTTTCGCGTGGCACCGACGAGCTTTGAGGCTTCAGGGCTCTAGGATCTGGTTTTGGAGGTTTTGGGTTCAGGGAGTATAAGGGTTTATAGGGTTTATAGGGTTTAGGGATTTAGGGGTTTAGGGGTTTAGAGGGAGTTTAAGGGTTTATAGGGTTTAGGGGTTTGGGTCTTTAGGGGTGTACAGTAGGGGTTTAGGTGTTCCAGGGACCCAATATGGGGGCCTGAAGGTTCAGAACAGGCCAAAACAGGGTGTTGGGGCCTATGGGAATACTGTTGCCCACTCTTCAGTACTGTGCGTTTGAGGATTTAGGGATCCAGGGCTTTGGGCTTTAGGGTTAATATAAGGGCCTGAATAGTTAGAACTAGGTTTGGGTGCCCATTATACTGTAATCATAATAAGGAACCCCCAAAATAGTATTAGTAAGTATAGAGGCCCCTACATTATGGGCCTAAACCCTAAACCCTAAACCCTAAACCCTAAACCTTGGAGTTTTGAACCTTTAGAGCTATAAGGCTTTAGCTGTTCGGCTGTTGTGAAAGGTGGGGCCGTAGGGTTGCCGGGTGGTCGGGCCGTGGGATTTCCAAAGGCTTTTCGGGGCTGTAGGGCTTCCTCCAAGGGTTCCTTGAGGGTTCCGGCGAGGATTTTGTTGATGGTTTAGTATAAGCGCCAGAGTAGTGCTTCGAGGCTAAATTGTCGTAGAGCTTTCATATTAAAAAAGACCTACGGAAGGGTGTTCGTGATTCTTCAGGCTTCTACATGAGGGTCATCAGGGTCGCGTGGAACGGGCCTAAGCCCTAAACCCTAATCGAAACCCACAAGCGCCCAACGACAAAGCTTAGGGCGGCTTTTCAAGGCTCCCTTGCCCGGTCTAGAGCCTCTTTTCGCCTCTTCCAGGAGTTCCGCATGAACGACCCACAGCCTAGGGCCCTCAACCCTGGAATCTTACACCAAGCTCACTGAAGAGCATGATCCGAAGCCGAACCAAAATCCGTGAACCCAGAGGATCCCAACACCAATGGAAAAAACAGTCCACCTGTGTAAGGACCCAAGGTTTAGGGTTTAGCAAAAGGATCCCCTAAATGGTGGCTGCTAAGCCCACGCCGAAATGCCCCATCCCCGTCAACCCAGAATTCTTAAACCCAGTCCTCCAAACCCCGAAACCACTAAGCGAAACACCTCAACACTAGACCCCTAAACCTGAGATAACACTCCGAACCCTGACCGTAAACCCTCTACACACTTATAGAACCCCAGAGAATCTGAAAAAAGAGCCCCTATAAAAACACAACCAGCCCCCCCCCCCTCTTCTCAAAACCAAAAACCTTGAAGACACCAGCATACATAAATCCGCGTAAAACAAAACCCAAAAAAACAACAAATTACAAGACCCGGTCGCGGAAGACCGGCGACTGGAAGCACTCTCAGGAGCCTGGGCTCACGGGGAACCGACCCGGCACAGGGGGCTTTTGGGGTTTAGGGTAAGGGTTCTAGCAAAAGGGCTCTATAAAGATTTTGGGGCTTAGGGTTTTGGGCTGAGGGCTTAGGGTTTAGGGTTTAGGGTTTAGGGCTTAGGGTTTAGGGTTTAGGGTTTAGGGTTCAGGGTTTACAGCTCAAGGTTTAGGATTGCAGGCTTTGGGTTGAGGCATGTTGTCTTCGGGTCTTACGAGGGACAAGGGTATCCTTGTAGGCTGGAAAACATTGCTTCCAAACTGTTTAGGGTTTAGGGTTATCAAGGTTCTTGCATTCCCTCTGAATTACAAAAAATCCAAACATAGGGTTGCTACCTGCACCATGGGGATTTGGGGGGGGGGGGGGTATATTATACTATAACCGGAATAAAGAACCCCCAAAACTTTGTTCTCTTTGTTAAGGCCCCTACATTACGTGGCCTTCTGGTGCCGTAGGAAGACCATGCCCGAGCCTGTGATGTAAACAGGGCCTCGGGGGTGAAAATGAGCTCCGCGCGCAGGTAATGTAGGGGCCCTAATCGTTAGAATAGGGTTTTCGGGGCTCCTTATTGTAGTTATAGTATAACATACCCCCAAACCCTATTCAAATTATTTAGGCCCCTGTATTACGAGTATGGTTGGGTAAGAGACATGCAGTTCTTAGGACTCACTGTGCACCTGAACCCTAGACCCTGAACCCCTATAAACCGTCCTTGAAGCCTTCATTCCGAGGGCTGCAGGTAGGGAATTTAGCGCTTCTGATCAGGGGAGGCCGCAGGTACCTCCTTGAGGAAAGCTTCCCGACTAGATGCCTGTGGAACCCCGAAAAGCAGCAGTCTCCCAGAGTAGGCCCTACAGTATATTTGTTCACGCCCCTACGGTATCCTTCCGATAGAATGCCCCAAACCCTAAACACGGAACCGAAAGGACGCGAGCCCAAAAACCCTGAACCCTAAAGCCCTAAACACTACATCTAGACGTAAACCCCTGAACTCGTCAAGTAGAGCCCTGAGGCTAAAGCCCAAACGCACAAAAAAAAGCCCCAACAGCCAAGCCCTTTCATCCAGTTCATGGTTAGTTCTCTAAACTAGATTCCCTTTTTAGGTACACAATATACTACGGCACCCTTATTTAAAAAAAGTACCCTAAAAGGGACCCCCCCATTTCGAAAACTACCCTCCTGGCGCCTCGACCGCCGACAGGCGCCGTCGATCCAGACCCGGTGTGAGGCAGCTGCGGCTTGACGGCACGGCCGCTGCCATTGCAGCTCAGGGTTTTGGGGTTTAGGGTTTAGGGTTTTGGGGGCTTCTTTAAAGGAAACTACAGGTGGGGAGTTTAGGGTTTTTAGGGCTTCTACAATAAAAACTAAATCCTAAACCCTCAACCTTAAACCCTGAACCCTAAAAACTAAACCCTAAACCCTAAACCCTCAACCTTAAACCCTACACCCTAAAAGCTAAACTCTAAACCCTCACAAAACCCCGGGAACCCAAAAACCCTTCCTCTACAAGGCAAAGCCTGAGCCGTCAGAGACGAGAAGGAGGCAGCTTGCATAGCCTAATGTTGGTAGGGTTTAGGGTTTATGGTTTAGGGTTTAGGGTTTAGGGTTTAGGGTTGGGGCCTTAATAATTACAATAGGGTTCCTTTAAATCAAGGTTACTACAAGGGTGATTATAAGGACTCTATAAGGGTTTAGTGTAGGGGCCTTAATTAATTAGAATTAGAATGGGGTTTTGGGGTCCTTTATGGTATAAGTAGAATGAGGAAGCCCCAAAATAATATAGGTAATTATTGAGGCCTCTGTGTTAGGGTTGAGTTGGGGTTGAGGGCTTTGGGTTTGGGCTTTGGGGGTTGGGGTTTGGGGCTTGGGGCTTGGGGCTTGGGGTTCGAGGTTTCTAGGCTTAGGGTATAGTATGTTTTATGGATCTTGATGGATAATTAAGCTTTGCAAGGCTTGATAAGGATGTGGTGGAAATGTTCGGTGCCAATATGAGGTCCGGTATCGCTTCCGTGACAAGGGCACCATTTATCCGATTCTTCAGTCAGAGCCTTAGCACTCCTGAAGCACCCTCCACGCGCCTCTTTTTTGCTTCAGAAAATGTGGGTCTTTGAGAAAGGCCTTGGAAAGCGAAAAAATATGGCAAAAACTCTCCCAGCGGCCGTTGAGTGGAATACATCATCAAACAAAGCACCCCTAGCGCTCGACGAAGGTCCCATAAACACCCTAAACTAATAATTATAATAATAATAATAATAATAAGAATAAGAATAATAATAATAAGAAGAAGAAGAAGAAGAAGAATAATAAAGGCGCCTAAAAAGAAGCCATCGTAGGAGTCGGAGCTTGCCCTCTTGGGCTGCCTTTAAAGGCCTAGCCAGAGCCTGCTCATGCGGATGGTTGGGTGGGATCCGTTCGGCTGAGACTTGGGCCGTTTCGACTTGAGGGTTGAGGGTGCATAGGATTTAAGTTTAGGATTTATAGGGTTAGGGTGTAGGATTCAGGGTTTCGGGTTTAGGGTGTAGGATTCAGGGTTTAGGGTGTAGGGTTCGAGGTTTAGGGTGTAGGGTTCAGGGTTTAGGGTTCAGGGTTTAAGGTTTAGGGTTTGCTATGACATGCTTCTGCTATAACTTTAATAGGTCGCAGGCAGGCACCCCAAAATCTTGAGCGGTGTCTGCGGGACGGGTTTTCTAGTCGCAAGTCAGTCATAAACTCTTCGGGTTTGAGGCTTGAGGGTTTATGGGTTGAGATTGATCTTCTGAAGTTACAAGAAAGCCCACCATCCTTCGACCCTAAACGCCCTATAAACCGCAAGCTCTGGAGAAGGACTAATTCAGGAATGCGCCCAGGGGATTCGAGCCTTAGATTTCTGATTTAAGGTTGTGTGTCGGGGCTTTAGGCAAAGCCGGAACCCTTCCACCCAAAAGCCTAAAACCCTATAAGTCCGAAACCATAAAGGCCTAAACTCTAAACCCGAGAAAGCAGAAAGGATATACAGTAGGAGGAGCTTTTCGGGAGCTTGAGGTATCGGGGTCCAGCCACAAGCCGCCGCATGAAAAGACAACTCGGCTAAAGAGACGGAACCCGGACGTTTAGGCTGCGAGTCCAGGTGTGGAGATAAAGAAAGCCAACCGACCTTTGCTTTTAAATTTACGAATTTCCCCCCGAGAATTCCCAAAGGAAAACTCACGCAAAGCTCCTCAGAAGCCGCAATTTCACATTCCGAAGTCCCTATTTCACAAAGGGCTCTGTCTCGGGGTAATTTGGGGTTTCGGGTTCTAGGGATTCAAGAGAGTGGTGCTATCATTGCTTCGTGCGAGCACGAGTATGTTGGGGTCTTTAGAGGTTTCGGTCGTAGGAGTCAGGAATTAGTGCATCAGGGTTTGGTCTTTTTGGCTTTCGTTCTGCGGAATGAGGCGCACAGGGCCTTACACACGTAAGGTTCCGGTTCAGGTGTTCAGGCGAAAGCTTTAAACCCTCTCAACTCTTCCTTCAACACAGAACTCAATTCGCATCCTAAACCCTGAACCTCTCCGCCTAGAAACATGAACCCTAAAGCCTACGCCCGCATTGCCAGCGCATGAACCTAATGTAGGGGCCTTAATAATTAGAATAGGGTTTCGGGGCATACTATATTGTAACTATCATAAGGAACCCCCAAGACAGTATTGGTTAATATTTTGGTCCCTATCTCAAGCCCCAAACTCCTTTCGCCCTGAACTCCCGATTTGAGCTTCACTCAAGCTTTGCAGGCTTTTGACTGCAGCCCTCAGAACGCTCAGACACAACGAAACACTACCTCCAAAAGCCTGCAGGCCCTAAACACTCTAAACAAAACCCCAAACCTGCTGAACCCTAAACCCTGAGGACTCTAGCCCTCTAACCCTAACCCAATAAACTCTCTCTACCGGCTAAGCCCCCAAACTGTAAAGCCTCAACTCCACCCTACGTCCGGCTAAAACCCTGAACCCTAAACCCTCAACTCCAGCCTATGTCGGGCAAAGCCATGGCGGCTCTGATGAACCAGCGGCACAGCCCGAAGCTCCCGATTCCGCACACGGGGCCCAATCGGACTGAAACCCACGGGGCTCTTGAAGCTTAGGGCTTCAGGGTCTCAGCGTTTAGGGCTCCACACCCCCACTTGCCTAGAGGAGGCGTTCATGAGTAGGGTTTAGGTTTTAGGGTTTTTAGGGTTTAAGGTTTAAGGTTTGGGGTTTAGGGAATAGGTTTCAGGGTTTAAGGTTTGGGGGTTTGGGGTTTACATAGGGCTTCAAGGTTCCAGGGTTCAGGGTCTAGGGCTTGGGGTTCAGAGTTCAGGGTCTTTAGCGCTTATAGGGTTTATAGGGTTCTATAAGGTTACGAGGTGTCACTGTTCGGGGGATTCTTCTTCAGGGTGGAGGGCGTTTTTTCGCGAGTTTTGGGCCGGTGTAGGTCGGATCAGGGTTTGCGGGCTTTGGGCTTCGGGCTGCGTTCTTCTGGACAACCTGAAATAATTCGATTTTCTTGGGGGGGGGGGGGAGGTTGGAGATGTTCCAGCTTACCGTGCTTAGGCTTCAGAACGAAAGCCATCATGGCTTTGGGGGGCGTCCCTTTTTCGGAGACGTGAGGAGAGACCGGAGCATGAAGGCTACAAGTTCTTCGGGCGCTGGCAGGTGTTGGAGTCGGCGGAGCTTCGAGATCTGGCGAGATCTGGCCCGTGACCGGTGTGCCTGCCAAAAGGCCGGCTACCAATCGGTAGAGGAAGCCTGATCCTCCGTCAACGGTGCAGGATGCCGGGTTCAAGGCTCTTAAGTTTGAGGGTTAGGTCTTGGACTTTTGGGGGTCCTAGGGCTCTTGAGTTGTAAAAACCTAGGCAAGATCTTATATGGCTTCTGGCCACAATGGCCGCAGTACCTGTACGCAGACCTAGGGTGGCAGCTGATAGTCTTAGACTAAGTCTCTATCCCCAAACAGTAAACTCCAAACTAATAACGTCAAAGCCGCGACCCTGAACTGCAAACAGATGCCTTCACCTCTCAAGCCTTAACAAAAGAACCTAAAGCCTGATACAGGGTCGGCATAGTCAATGGTAGTAGTATCCCTTCCGCCCCTCTATGCCACTACTACTATTTACCCCCGAACCCTACTTAAATGATTGAAGCCCTATATTTTCCCCCTTGACCCTGAACCCGAAGCCCTCATAAAGCCTTTACTTCCCTGTGATCAAATCAGCCTCACTATATGCATATACACATGTATGGACATAAAGGCACCCTTGAACAAAAAACTGAAAAAAAAACAAACAAAAGGACTAAACCTATGAGAACCACTACCCAAACCCCTTCCCAAACCCCTGCATGAGCCCTACACCCCCACACTTTACACCCTCAATCCTCAAGACCTTGAAAGCCTTAACCTGAAATCTAGTGGCCTGAGAAACTCCAGGAGCCTACTACCAAGATCTTCGGTCGATGTATCAATGCGCTTAGGGTTTAGGGTTTAGGGTTTAGGGTTTTTTTCATAAGTCTCTGCTTTCGCGTCCATATGGTCTATGGCTGTTTGATGTGTCTGTAAGTAGGATGCTTCAAGGTGGTGCTTCAGAAGCTCTTGTTGAAAGCTTATTGCCGGATTGTAGAGAAGTGCCTTGTAAAGTTTTGTGTGGTGTTATGAAGGTTTTTGCAAGTGCTACGTAGATTTGTCCATGAACTTCCCTAAACCCTAAACCCTAAACCCTAAACCGCAGCAAGGGCTGTTCTTGAGTATTCGGTGCAGGTCTCTCCGGCTTTGCGCGCGTTTTTTGGGGTGCCCAGGGGCTCATGGAGCTAGAAGCCTGAGAGTGTTGGGGCTTTGGGGCTGTGGGGCTTTGGGGTTTAGGGTTTAGGGTTTGGGGCCTTGGGGGTTTTGTGGTTTTCGGGTTTTAGTGTTTAGGGGCTAGGGGTTTGGGGTTTGAGGGGCTTAAGATTCGGTGGGCTTCCCGGATCCCCTGGCCCTTCAATACAGCCCCTTTTATTATGGGTCCCCAGCGTGCTGGCGATAAGATGGGTGATCCAACAGGGGTGTCCTTTTTCAAAAAAAAAAAAAAAGACAGGCCCTATATCCCGAAACTTTCATGGGAATCCCTTGAAAGCAGCTGCCTCGGTCTACGCTGTATACGGACACCTCGAAAAGGACAGACCTCAAATTCAACAGAGAATCTGCTAAGGGTTAACCCCAAAACCTAGGCCTAATTCCCAGCCGCTGCACACTTGAAAGTTAAACTCAATCGAGAATGCCCGGGGCGCTCGGCGCAACACCGGCATTAAATACTCGGGGACCGTGGATGAAAATCTGGGCTACTCAGGCCGTGCCGGTTCAGGGTCTCGGCGTAGTGTTCAGGGTTTAGGGTTTTGGTTTAGGGTTTAGGGCATCATATTGAGCTCGGAATCTGAAGTCCAAACCACGGTGACTAACAGCTTCAGCTTTAAGCATGGAGTCCGCCTGTCAGAACACTTAGTCCACGGCTCAACTTGAGAAAGGCCCACACCCGACATGAACCTTCGGTTCAAAGGGGCACTCCGGGTGATCCGTTTCAAAGATCCCGGCAATGTGCTTTTCGACTGGAGCTCTCCTTCGGAAACTTTGCAGATTGCCTGTAGGATCACTGTGTATGATGCGTTTTACAAGATCACCCACTTCTGGGCCAAAAGTGCCAAAATCCCACCTCCGATGCACCGCGGAGGAGGGCAGGGACTTCGTCCAAATCACGGCTCATCCTGGACTTTATAGCGGCCTTCCCGATTAATGTAGGGGCCTTGATAATTAGACTAGGGTTTGGGGTAAACTATCCTATCATTATAGTAAGGAACCCCCCAAAATAGTACAGGTAATTATTCACGCCGGTATCTTATACTACAACCATAATACAGGCACTGTCGCGGGGATACTGCTGCTGCTACTTCTTCGACTTACGGATCTTAGGGCTAACTATGGTTTCCGGATTTGGGCTTCGGGTTTGGGCCCTGCGGCTTACGCTTTGGGCTCTCCGGCACCATCTCACAAGCTGCATTTACCTACGTACATACACACTTTCTGGAACAGACGACATGCGAACATTCACATCTGTCTATCTGTTTTAGAGAGAGGCATAGATGTAGATCTGTCTGTCTGTCTGTCTACCTACCTCGCTAGCTATCTATAGATGGCCGGTACAGCTGCTTCCACTGATATTACACCGAAGCCCCTGTTGGCTGCAAAAGGCAAGAAAGGAAGTCCGTGCCTCTGGGCTGGCTGCCACTGAATGAAAGGATTGGGTTTAGGGGGAGGGTTCGGGGTTAAAGGGTTTAGGGTTTAGGGTCGGAGGTGTAGCTTTGGGTTAAAGCGTCAGTGTTCAAGGTTTTCGGGTTTAGGGCTCTTGGGGTTTGGGGTTTGTAGCTTAGGGTGTCATACATAGGAATATGAATTAGCTTTAAGGAACTCCCAGACACAGTATTGGGTAATTACTCAGGCCCCTGCGTTATAGGCTTTCGGATCGAGGCTTTACGGAGTTTAAGGGTGTTGGCTGAGGAGCTCTTTCGAGGTGCTGTGAACGAATGAGATTGCTGAACCCTAAACCCTAAACCCTAAACCCTAAACGCTAAACCCTAAACCCTAAACCCTATGACTATTTCGGCCTTCTACCTTGAACCACATCTGGAGCCCCTTACTGTTTGAGGTATCTTTAACCCTAAGCCCAAAGCCCTCGACCCCAAAAACCCTAAATTACTAAACCCTAAGCCCTAAACCCGAAAACCCTAAACCCCTAAACAACTTTACAGGTGCTTGTTAGAGTCTCCGGGCCGGTGGAAAGTCCCGGCATTAAGTCAAACAGCTCCAACCTCTTGGTTAGTGGATATGATCGGGGGACTTCCGATAATATTTCTTGATATGTAAAAAAAGCTAGAGAGTTAGGGCTTCGGGGTAAGGGCTCACGGTTGTCAAAAATGACGGTTGTCGGTCTCTAGATTTCATGACTGATAGTTAAACTGGTCGTGGGTTTGGGAGAAGGGTGACTGTATGGATTTCAAGACTTGACTTCGAGCCCTCTCCAGAGACACATTCTCAGCGCAATGCTCGGGCGACCAGTCTCCATGATCGGCTCGCGCGATCTGTTGGCCATCTTGGTATCTGCAATTAGGGCTTAGGGTTTCAGGGTTTAGGGTCCTGTCGACGAAACCCTGGACTTTGCCTCCTACAATCCGACACGCCGCTGGCGAATCGAGGGAGAAGTTTGGGTGTGAGCCCGGGGGCCGTGGCCAACCCTTGCGGAGGCTGGAGCTGGCAGCCCATGCGCTGACATTGGGACCACTCTGCCCATGGAAGCAGATGATGCACGGGCTGAGGGCTGCGCATGATGCTTCGGCCTATCGGAACTCGATGCTGCTCTGTCTCTTGGTGCTGCAGTGATGTTTGACCATCAACCGTGTTTTTTGCACCGCAATCTTGCCGTATGACGACGACTACCACTGCTACTACTACTACTACCACCACCACCACCACCACCACCACCACCACCACCACCACCACAAATGCCCATGCTACTACCAATACTACCACCGCTACTGTACTGCTACTGCACTGCTCCCGATGGTGTTGCGAATTATTCGGCTATCACCGCTTCTCCTACAGTATTGCTTGTACAATCACTACTGTTGCCACGGCTCCTCGTCCATCAACAGAAGCAACAAAGAACCCGCAAACCCTAAGCCCAAAGCATAAACATGTGCAAGCTCTTCTGGGTGTAAATAAACCCTACAGCCTCAAGAGCGTACAAAAACTCACCTCTGCAGAGACCAAAAGTCCGAATAAAACTGCTTCTGTGTACCTCACTAGGGTTTGGGGGCTGAGGGCTCTTTGAGGCTTTAGGGTATACTGTCAGGGTCTGGCTTTTGTGGCTTTAGCTTCTGACGTTAGTACCGTAAGTTGGGGGTTCAAGGTGCGGGGCTTCATCGGTTCTTCCGGATTTGGAGGCTTAGGCTTCCCCTTAGACCCTACATAAACCCGGCCCTTTAGGGTGGTTTAGGGTTTTAGGGCTTAGGTTTAGGGTTTAGGGTTTTAGGGCTTAGGTTCCGAGGACAGGGGCAGAAACCTGCACAGAACAGGCAGCTTCCTTTTCGGGAGCTCCATGGGTAAATATATTATAGGAGCCTTAATAATGAGACAAGCGGTTGTGGTGTACATTACTGAACCCTAATCCCTAGGCCCTAACCCCTAAACTATTCTAGTATAGTTATGCTCAGGAGCCCCGAGAATGACATTGGTACTCATTCCGGCCTCTACATAAGGTCGGGCTACAATCTGATTCACAAGCGGCTTATAGGGATCCTATAGGGTTTAGTTTTTAGGATTTAGTGAAGGGGCCTAGACTTAGGACATTCAGAGTGCTGGCAGGCTCCGATTTCCAGGAATAATTATTTTTATGATTTCGATAT
>CAJNDV010031524.1:13985-24056 GCA_905221635.1 Symbiodinium sp. CCMP2456
CCGATTTCACTGCAAGTACCCTGCGCGGCCTCTAAACCCTAAACCCTAAACCCTAAACCCTATAAACTCTTAACCCTAAACGAAACCCTAAACTCTAAACCCTAAACCCTAAACTCAAAAACCCTAAACCCTAAACCCCTAAAGGCCCTAAACCCGACTTCACTGCAAGTACCCTGCCACGAGGCCTCAGGAAAGACTCTGCCAGGCTGCTCCGGCACCTAAACTGGGATTTAGGGGTTTAGGGTTTAGGGTTTGGGGTTTAGGGCTAACTGGGATTTAGGGGTTTAGGGTTTAGGGTTTGGGGTTTAGGGCTAACTGGGATTTAGGGGTTTAGGGTTTGTGGTTTAGGGCTTTAGGGCTTTAGGGCTTAGGATTTAGGGGTTTAGGGTTTGGGGTTTAGGGCTTTAGGGCTTATAGGATTTAGGGATTTAGGGATTTAGGGTTTAGGGTTTGGGGTTTAGGGCTTTAGGGTTTAGGATTTAGGGTTTGGGGTTTGGGGTTTGGGGTTTTAGGTGTTTTTTTTGGGGTGGAGGTGGGGGTTAGGGGTTTAGGGTTTGGGGTTTAGGGCTTTAGGGCTTAGGATTTAAGGTTTGGGGTTTAGGGTTTTTAGTGGATTTTTTTGGGGGTGGGGTAGGGTTTAAGGTTTTGGGTTTAGGGCTTTATAGGTGCTTTTTTGGGGGGTTACTCTGTAAACGCCAGTTTTCTGTGCCTTCATGAGGGTGCGACAAGATGCCATAGCGTTTCATCCTCCCAACATTACAGAAGCGGCAGGCCTCCCATGAAGCCCTATCGCCACCTACACGGAGTGGCAGGCCCTCCAACGAAAAATCGTAACCCACGTCACTCTACACAAACCTGTAAACCCTAACCCGCCTGGACCCTTAATCTTCGAAGAAATCCGGGCGTATGGGGTTTTCGCAACCCTGCAGTCCACCTTAATCCTCAACCCTATAAACCCAGAACCCTAAACCCCAACCCTAAAGCAACTCAACTCTACCCATAGGCCCCATAGCAGCTCCTTTTTGGGATTACCTTATAGGATTCCTAGTTATGAACCCCCAAAAAGGAACTATTATGGGGCCTATGGGTAAACCCTCAACCCTAAACCGCACCTGACATCCCCAAGAGCCGGGCGGTGCAGAGAAGGAATGGCTTGCAGTTTCCTCCGATGAGCGGCGCCAGAGCCTGGCCAGGGAAGCTCCAAGAGACTCCCTCTGGGCCCAGACGGCGTAGAGTAGGGTTTAGGGTTTCAGGGCTTGGGGTTTAGGGTTTAGGGCTTGGGGTTTAGGGTTTTGGGTTCAGGTCGTGGGTTTTTCGGGTTTCGGGCTTGGGATCTTCTGCTAAGTGGGCATAGGGCTGAGAGTCTAGGGCTTAGCTCTAAAGGGGTTTCCCGTCCACGAGACTTGCAGCAACCACTTTCCTGGCGGGTTCCTAACCCCTTGACGGTAAAGGGTCCACCTTCCATGAAGCTAGCATGGACTCCATATAGTCTCTAAAGGACGATGGTCTCCAAAAGCTCGGTTTGGTGTTTAGGGCACCTCCCTCACTTGTGACCCCCTATTGCCCCTCACCTGTGACCCGAAGGTTGCCCGTCACTGGTGACCCAAAAACCCCGCACTTCTGACCCGAAACCCTTCGAGACACTTTAGGGCTTCATCTGCCTTTAGGGTTTCAGCTGCCCTTGGACACTTCAGGGTTTCATCTGCCTTCGACACATCTGTTTTGGACACTTTAGGGTTTCATCTGCCTTCGACACTCCTTCGACACTTCAGGGTTTCATTTGCCTTCGACTTTTTATGATTTCATCCGCCTTTAGGGTTTCATCTGCCTTCGACACTTTAGGGTTTCATCGGCCTTAGGTTTTAGGGTTTCATCTGCCTTCGACGGTTTCATCTGCCTTGGACACTTCAGGGTTTCATCCGCCTTCGACATGTTAGGGTTTCATCTGCCTTCGGTTCTGGGGTTTCATCTGCCTTAGAATTTGGGGTTTCTTAGTCTCCATTGTAGTTCCTTTCTTTGGGGTTCATCCAACTATGCATTTAGGATCCTACCCTGTAACCTCAAAAAAGGAACTACAATGGAGACTATGCCAAGCATCCCGCACAATCCGGCCCAAAATGCCGGTTGAGCACCTAGTGTAAGGGCCTTAATGATTAGAATAGGGTTTTGGGGTTTAGGGGTTTAGGGTTTAGGGTTTAGGGTTTAGCGGGTTTTGGGGGCTCCTGATTATAATGATAGTCTGATTGATATACCCCAAACCCCATTCGGATTTCTAAGGCCCCTATACTACGCAAAACAAAGTATACAACGCTTGAACATCTTTCAAACAACACGAATCCCAGCCGCTAACCCTACACCCTTAAATCCTTAAGCCACTTAGGCCCAAAGCCCGGCAACCTCGAACCCTAAACCCTAAACCCATGCCCCGAACCCGAAACCACCCGAAACCTTAAACCCCTAAGCTTAAGCCCTGAAGCCCTCGAACCCTGAAGCCCTAGAGCCCTGAAGCCCTTACACCCATAAGCCTTGAAGCTCTAGATTAAAGGAAACTACAGGTGGGGAGTTTAGGGTATATAGGGCTTCTATAAAGCTTCTATATATAGACCTTCTATAAGGTTCCTATAACGGTAACTAACCACTTGAACATGTCCTAGATCTAGAGACCCGGCCTTCGGTAGCGCTGCAGAGGTCACTTTTGGCTGTGAGCTCGATGAAAGGTTGCGCAGAAGGGCTTGAAGTGCCTGGAATGATCCTCAACCCTACCTTAACCAACCAGAACC
Source organism: Symbiodinium sp. CCMP2456 (assembly GCA_905221635.1). NCBI lineage: Eukaryota > Dinophyceae > Suessiales > Symbiodiniaceae > Symbiodinium > Symbiodinium sp. CCMP2456. The sequence goes on from CAJNDV010031524.1 coordinate 16,766, forward strand.
TACTTTTTTGTAGGGTCCCTATAAATCCCATATTAGGGTTTATAACAATAACCTACAAAAAGTGGGTTTTGGTAGGTTAAGGTAAACCCTTTAACCCCAAAATTCCCAAACCCGTCGGCCCTAAACCCTCAACCCTAAACTGGAATCAACACATGTTTCAGGGCTGGCCTTCACCCCAATAACCCACCTCTGTTAATGATTTAGGGTTTAGGGTTTGGGGTGAGGAAAAAATGATAAGGAGCTAGGGTTTATAGGGTTTAGGTGGAATGAGGAAATCCAAACCTGATCCCGTAAGATCCCAATATCGGGGGCTTGTCATTAGAGTAGGGTTTGGGGTGTTTAAATTATAGTATACCTGTAACACAGAAACGAAACGAAGATCCTACACTTTTAGGGCTCCTTGCTGCATCTCTGAAGCTCCTGACTCCTGATTACAAGTTGTTGAATCTTTAGGGTTCCTGGTTGCATCTGTATAGGTTTAGGGTTTAGGGCTTAAGGGTTTAGGGTTTTGTGTTTCTTGGTGAGGTTTAGGGGTTCGAGTTTTCTGCACATCTACGCTCACGTGGGAAAGCGTGCTTCGACAACAATGGCGCATTTTCATGTGCATCCACACAGGCTCCGCGAGAATCACGCTGTCGACTCGCGCGACTTGCACGTTCCGCTCAAGTACCACGTGCCAAGGAGCGGATGCGTCGTACATGGTCGGGTCTTCATGCACGTAAACGCTCACGTGGGAAGGCATGCTTCCTTCGAAAACGGCGCGCAGCAGCAGGCAAGTCCGCGGGCAACGCCAAGAATGCCCTGCGCACTTAGCCACAAGCGAGCTGCGGAAGGCTACTGCAAGGCGACGGTGTCGTTCGGCGGAGAAAAGCAGCTACAAGCCGGTAGCAACAGTGCCCAACAGCACATGACTGTTGCGTTTGCCTGGCATACTTATTGCCGTATGTCGGGCTGCACTACAAAACCGTTTGCAGGTATATGCGCGTAATGTTGCAAACATATGTGTCTGTGTGTGTACGATGTGTGTCTGCGAAAATTTCCGTTGAACTTGATGGCTTCTTTTTCCATATATCACACAAGGGAAAACAACGCAAGTACCGTAAGTCGATACCTGAAGAATGTGCGTTTGTTGATTTGCTTTTATGGGTATGTTCAGGTTGCCATTATTCCCAAAAGCGCTCGGACAGGAGATCACAGTTTGTGTTGGGGTAACGACGGATTTGCGATTCTGTCGCACTCGTCAGGCAAGCAAACTAAGCAGCTCGAGACTTGCGCTCAGCCAACCACCGCTGGACAGAGCTGCTCTAGGATCCAGCAGCGCAGTAAGTGGAAACTTGTCGCCGGACAAGAAATAGTGATATGCTTCGTGCGTCTTCACCGACTTTGACTCTGTGCTAGCACCGACAACCACGTGCACAACAGTATAACGAATGGCTACTTATAACTGTCGGTCTCGAAATGTCTCCATCTGTAAAACATCTGAAAAAACTAGGCCACACCTTAAAATGAAGCCAATCAAACAATAGAATGAAATCGAGAAGCACGGTCTCGGCGGCAGCGCCACGTGAGAGGCCATCACATGGTGGCTGCAATCAACAGGTGCAGACATGCTCCCCATTGCTACTGCATGCCAGGAGGTCTTTTGCAGCTGCTCTTTTTGAGTCTCGCTAGCGTGTTTGCCTCCTTCCACATGCAATGTCAGGCAAAGATCTAGTATCTGCAATGTGACCTGACCCCTCCTTAGAGTAACCCCAATCTGACCATGAAGCCACTTGCCGAAAAAAATGTTTTCCAAGAGCCTATACTGAGCCGCCTAGTTTAGGGCTTACGTAGTGTTTCTGCATATGGGTTATATACGTCGATGCATCTTCTTATAATCAATCCACTACGATCTTTCCTCAACATGCTTCGGCGTAAGTTCCATAGCTTCGAGCCTGGGGTTCTACGGCATATGGACGGCAGAGGGCGACGTGTCGGGGGGAGGGGGTGCTGCACCATGTGGGTAGTTCTCTAAATTAGGCCTCCAATATAGTACGGCACCCTTTTAAAAAACACACCAAAAAGACCCTAATTAGAAAAACTACCAATGTATGCCTGGCCGCTTTGTGTTGCCTGTTCCACATGTCTCAAAAAACGATCGAGGTGAAGAAATTTCAAAGGTTTCTGTGGACATGGAGTGCTGGGCTTTGGGGAACAGGCTCATGTACCATGCCGAAGGCCTCTCACATGGCAGGGTTCCTGACTGCATCGGCAGCTTACCAACGTGGAAGGCCAGAGCTACGCCTTCATGAAGCCCTCCAGTTTGTGCTGGCGCGACAGAGCCTCGAAGTGCTTCTCCAATCTGCATGTCCACATGAGTGGAGCCCTCGAACCAAGTTGCTCGCGGCCGAACGGACACGGAGTTCGCCTCCTAGGCGCCGGCGTACTGCCTTTGCGCCTCAAGGCCCGTGAAGCTGAGACCATGTAGCAGAACCAGTGACGTGCAGCCAGTGGGAACCGGGGAGTCTAAGCGGAGGTCGTCGCGCCCTTGGGCTCGGGAGAAGATGCCATCATCCCGGCATCCTCGGACGCCAATCCGCTTCGCTAGACCTGGGCGGTACCACTTGCACGTTCGCCGGATTTCCTGCAAGAAATCGCACCGGCCAAGCCCGTTTCGATTCTCTTTCTGCCTGCTGGATGCCCATGTCAAGTCGCAACCCCTACAAGACTGAGCACTGATGTCAAAAACATGAACGAGTCCCTTATGACCCGCACCTCAACAGCCGAAAGGGGCCTTTGCATCAAGTGCTACGTGTTCCCGAGACGACTGCGCACAGCGTGAGCTTTTACAACTAATACCCCAGCTCAGTTTTCATATTGATATTAGTGGATACTATTCAAAAGGTTTGTACTGGGGGTTTGAATGCAAATGCTCGTTTCAGCTAAAGCATGCGATACGATTGGCCATAGTGTTCACAAATTTCACATATATCAATCTGAATATGAATATCAACATTATCAGCAATATTAGTACCATTATTATGAACATATGACAATAACAAGAGTTTTAACAACAACAAAAGCTAGTGATAATAGCAACAGTGATGATGACAGGAATAGTATTAGTTAAGGATGTAAGAAAAATGAAACAAGAACAGCATTAATCATAGTCACAATAATAATAGCTGTTCTGATGACAGTAAGAATGATAATGCACTCACCACAACCCGACAATCAAATATTCACCCTACCTCATGCTGCACCTTACCCTTGTACAGCGTGCCTTGGACTTCGTCGCAAGCCGGTCGCCAGGGACGGCCTCCGGCTATCGGCGCAACATGTGAATGATGGTGCTTAAAAGGTCAGCGAGTCAGCGAAATAGTAACCCTAAGCCCGAAACCGATACAAGTGGGCCTACCCTAAACCCTAAACCCTAAACCCTAAAACCCTAAACCCTAAACCCTAAACCCTAAACCAGCTCCCACACCGACCACACCTGTATTCTCTCATCGCTGCCTGGCCACCCTGTCTAGACTGCACGATGCAGTATTGCTAAGAAAGTGAGGAAGGGTTTTGGGTTTAGGGTTTAGGGAAACGACGCACTCATTTGCGTTATTTTTGGTGATCATGTTGTTGCCTATTCTTCCTGCTTGTGGGAAAGTCAACGGCTTCGTCCTCTCTATAGCATCACGTTACAAGACCAAACACTTGGTAACATGAGGGCTCTTAAACTCAATAGCTCTTTCCATCCTCAAGTACTACAGTATTCATGTCAGCAGTATGACGAGCTAAAAAATAAACCAAAGCTTCCTCAATCTTGTTCAATGCTTTCCTGGAGGAACACCTCTGTAAAGTACCAAGCAAGGACTTCAAAAACACCTGCAGAAACCCTAACTCGGAATGCCAAGCCCGAAGCACTCGCCTAAACTGAACCGAAGCAACAAAACACCATGAAGCTCGAAGATTCTACTAGGCTTAGGCTTCAGGGATCAAGCCGGAAATTACAAAGCCTGCGATTTGACATGTGACAAGTCCGAAGCCTCAAATCCCGAAACCCCAACCCACAAGCAGCATGATCGATATCAGACTTCAAGAAGGGTTTGGTGTACAACGGATTCAGTCAGGGCTTGGGGGGNNACCCCCCAAGCCCTGACTGAATCCGTCGTACACCAAACCAATCTACCCAAACCCAATGCCATGCTGTCGACAGCCTTGAAAAATCTTCATTGTAACTTCGAGCCCTAAGATCACTATGAAACCCCTATCAAACCCCTCGACAACCCTAGAAGCTCTCGTCGTAAGCCCATTCACCAATCCGCACAAACCACCAGCAAAACGTAAAACCTAGTCATCAAATCGTTTTGAAGCTCCCTAGGATGCCGCAAAAAACAAGCAGAGCCGCAAACCCTAAGCCCAACGCCGAACAGAAACTAAAAGCCAAACAACTAAACCCCCAGCAGCAACAACGGCAAACAAAATAGTTTCAACAATTGTCGGAAAGTAAGAACCATATCATAATACATACCGGCAGCAGCAGCAGCAGCAGCGACAGAAACAGAAACAGAAACAGCAATGTCATCATGATGATGCTAACCATCATCAGCATCATCGTCGTCATCATCGTCATCATCATCATCGTCATCTTAATCGTCATGTTCAACAACAACAAACTTCACGATGCAGCCTCATGACCGATCTCCGTCTCCCCATTCATCACATCCCATTCGGCCATCTCGCGCAGAATGCTGCTTTTAGGGCTCACAGCGTTTTAGTTTTCTTCAGGGGCTCTAGAAGGGTCTGGGTTTCTGGGATTTGGGGGTTTGGGCTAGGTGTGAGGTCTTAATCAAGGTTTGGGAGTTGAAGGTTTTGGGTTCAGGCTTTCAAGGATTTCGGACCGGAGCTTTTCCTAGAGGCGTTACTGGGCTCTAGGGTGTCCCAGCGTGAATTCGGAGGGGAGTTGCCGCTTAAGCGCTGCGCGAGTGCTCGCAGTGTTTTGGAGCTTTCGGAATTCGGGGTTTAGGGTTTAGGGTTTATGGAGGCCGTCTTTGCGAGAGTTGTTTTTGTTGTTTGATGGCCCCTTCCCCTGCGCAGATTGGAAGAGGGTTCGGGGTTCAGGAGGCGGGTCTGGCGGCAACTAGGAGCCTCACTTAGGGTTTAGGGTTTAGGGTGTAGGGTTTTGGGTTTAGGGTTTAGGGTTTAGGGTTTAGGGTTTGGCAAGAAAGGAACACCAGCAATTTTGGCGGTCCCTAAGGCTTAGCCCTAAGGCTCCATGTGCCCATATAGTAGATACTTAGCCCTTAAAGTACCTATTTAGACCTTGCTCATCGTACAAGTAAGATGTACAAAATATCCCGATCCAATGCCCTAAACCCTAAACCCTAAACCCTAACAATGCGCTGAGTCCCTGGTTTACAGGTTCTTGTTATTGTGCAACCCGTCAAGCCCTGCACTTTAAACATACCAGGGTTTAGGGTTTAGGGTTTAGGGCCAGTATTTGGTAAGCAGGACTACGAACAGCAAATAGGAGGTGGTGCCCCCTGGGTACGGGGCAACTACCATCCGATCTAGTTCTTGACACCCACATACGGTGTTTGTTGTTCGTGATGTGGGGGCCTTGAAATTTAGAATAGGATTCGGGCGTACATTCTACCATAACTATGGAGGGACAATGAGGGAGCAACATTACCAACTATTCCTTAAAGCCTAAACCCTAAACCCTTAAACCCTAAACCCTTAAACCCTAAACCCTTGAACCCTAAACCCTTAAACCCTAAACCCCTAAACCCTTAACCCTAAAGTTATTCCTTGCAACTACACACGAGCTGTCAGGCTCTCTCTGTGGCGACCTGCCTCGACAAAGTGCAAGGCGGCCATGGACCGCCGATGGGTGTCCAGAAGCAGCAACCGGACAAACCTGAATTTTCGTTTTAGGGATTCAGGGTCTAGAGTTGTGTGTAGGGAGTAAATTCAGCGTTTAGGGTTTAAGGGCTCATACAGTGGCTGTTAGGTTGAGGTATTAACGATTTCGGGAGCATACTTCAAATAGGTTTGGGGTAAGTCAGGTTTTCATTGTGTAGTGATGCCGAGATGAGGCTTCAGGATAGTTTAGGCTTAGCCTTTGCCCGGCTGCAGAGTTCGGGGATGTTGTGCATATCAGCATATTCTCTTAGATGGGGCCGTATGAAAACTGGAATGGGGTTTGGGGGTACATCAAGGTTTGTAAAAATCTTGTGGGGTCTTGAATATGAGGATATTCATGGACATCATGACTTTATAGTGATATAGTGGATGCTGTTCTAATTATCCCGACCCCTACATTACCAGCCCCGCCGCATAGACCTTTGGGGACTTAAGGTTTAGGCTTTAGGCGTTGAGGGCCTGATCTTTCCACCTAAGCCATGCTTCTGTTCTTGGCCGAGCCCTCAGTACATGATGCGCAAAATATTAATCTGGTGTTGAGGGCTAACTTTGGATAGCCGCTATGGATCACTTAGGATGACGAACGGTCCGTGCAGTGCTGGACCGTGAATGCCCACCGTCTCTAACGGTCTGTAACTGAAACAACCCGAGAAGTAGCCGATCAGAACACCTCGAACTGCGACTCAAGGCCGCGCAGTAGGGTAAGGCCCAAGCACATGCTTCTCGCGGCTGCTGCCTTCATCCGAGCCGATGTTTCGGTGCTGAAACCCCTATACTAGGGAGTGTGGGCTTCGGTTTCAGGAGGCAGGAGCGCTGCGGATTGAGCAATCTGCAATATCCATTGTAGTTCCTTTTTGGGGTTACCTTATAGAACCTTCAATATAGAATTGGTTGAACCAAAAAAAGGAACTACAATGGAGACTATAGATAGAGTAGATCTGCGAGGCTTCAACGGACAAGTAATGATGTGCAGCTTCTGCTTCAGGGTAGTTCTCTAAACTAGGGTCCCTTTTCGGGTCCTTTTTACTAGGGTGCCGTAGTATATTGGGACCTAAAAAGGGACCCTAGTTGAGAAAACTACCCATTAGTATACTGAGGGGTCTAGCCTTTCGTCGAATTCCCTTCCGTACCTTCTTGTCTTCAAAAGCCCAACAAGCTCTTTGGTTTAAGGTTTCTTAGGGTTTAGGGTTTCGGGTTTGGGGTTTTCTAGGGTTTCGGGTTTAGGGTTTCTTAGGGTTTAGGGCTTAGGGTTTCTTAGGGTTTAGGGTTTATGGTCTAGGGTTTCTTAGGGTTTAGGGTTTCGGGTTTAGGGTTTCTTAGGGTTTGGGGTTTCGGGTTTAGGGTTTCTTAGGGTTTAGGGTTTAGGGTCTCTTAGGGTTTAGGGTTTCGGGTT
>CAJNDV010031525.1:0-36338 GCA_905221635.1 Symbiodinium sp. CCMP2456
TCCTGCCGCGCAAGAACAACCGCAGATGAGTTTGGTTTAGGGTTTAGGGTTAGGTGCTAGGCTTGAAGACTCCCTTGCTAGCGCTCTATGCTGCACCCCAGGTATACTGAACTCGGGACCCTAACATGAATTATGATTTCTGCTGTCTCTCAGGGATTATAGTAACAAAGAAATATAAGAGTTATTTCGAACTACCTCTAAGCCCACATGCTCACCCCAGCAGGCGCCACCGAAATTGAAAGATTCGGTTTCTTGCCTGAATTTCCCAAATGGTCCTAAGTACAATTATGTACATAATGCGGGGATACTTGCCCAAACCATGATAGCAACTCCTGCTATAGAAACCCTACTTTCTAGTTGGTACTTAGGATTTTTTTGCATGCTTGCCACACCAAGTATGCTTTGTGTCTGTGCCCCAAGCGCTTGCGAGAAAGGCCTAGGTCTCAAGAGACTGATGGGCAAAAGCAGGCGGTACCCATAACAAGGTAACACGATTCGCACGAGAACCATAAACATGTTTTCAAATAAGGGCTCGTAGATTCTTGCCACAAAGAAAACCAAGGTTTCGGCTCTGGAACTTGGACAATGCGAGGCTTAGGGTCTTGTATCGGCAAGGTGAAACATACTAAAGGAAGCTGAGAGAAACACTGCGAGCAATAGTAAGACGTAAGACCCTGCTAAGAGAAAACCAAGGTTTAGGGTTGAGGGTTTAAGTACTGCAGGATCTTTGAGCCTGGTCGCCATGCAGCTGCTGGAGGCAGCCCACTAGTACAGTGTGCCTGAGCAAGGCAATTTTCCCAACTCTTGCCGTTTCCTGCAGTTAACCGAGAATAAGACTAAAACTATTTCATACATAAAACATCGACAATGACAATAACAAGTTTAAAACAGGACCAATAGTAATAATCACCAGCACAATCACAATCGTAACAGTACTGCCAGAAAGGTTGTTCCTGCATTGAAGGACTTGGGTCCCACTCGGGTCTCCGGTGTCTTTCCTAGGGTACGAAGTGTTTCGACTTGAGGCTTTTACGGCTGTCGGTGTGCAATCTAGGGGCCTTAATGGGATCCTTAAAGGGTTCTATAAGGGATCTATAATTGGGTTCTATATTAGGGGTCTTAGACATTAGAATAGGGTTTCGGAGTTATTTTACTATAGTTATAGAGAGGACCACCCCCCTCAACAAAAAAAAAAAAAAACTAAAATGTATATATATATATATTATGGAGAGTGGAGTTAATTCTTCAGGCCCTTATATTGCTGGCCTCTGCAAAGCACATCGTGCCGTCTTGGAGGTAGCAGCAGGGCTGTCCCGTCATGGCCCAGGGATCCTGGGACGTAGGCACAAGAACGAGGCATTAAACTGGGTTGTTGTTCAGGAACTTAGTTTAAGTTACCATAGTGGGGACATAGCTCCTATTGGGGTTTCCTTATTATCGTAAGTTAATTTAAGTTCCTTAACGCCAGCCAATAAAGCAGCGCTGTTTTGGGGCTTGGTGAAGTCTTGGGCTGAAACTGCATACGCGATGGAAGCGGGCCTGGGTTCATGACAGTCACACCTGCTCCAAGCATTAGGAAGGCAACCTCGTTGTCGTCGGTTTAGGGTTTAGGGTTTAGCGTTTCGGGGTGTAGAGATCCAATGCTGTTGAGCCGCTTTCAGCCAGGAGCGATGATACCAGCAAGTAGCCCCCCTGATTGCGCAGCAGTGGGTTCGGACCTCAGGAGTACAGGGGGCAGGGCATCTAGGCTGACACAGGAAGTTACGTGAGACTTACACTTCATCGATCTTCAGCGGAACATTATTTCACCAACGAGTGACATCACGCCATGCTGCTGCTACAGTTTTTGCATCAGGACTTGTGCAATCGCCTGAACACTGACTTCCACAACACTGCTACTCTAAACCCTTGTGCAGGAAACGATTTGCTGCATCAGGACTTGTGCAATCGCCTCTCCCTGAACCCCGAAAGCCTCTAAGCTCCGTGCAGATGGATCTTTCGGAGCACAACATGCGTTGCCCTCCAAGCTGATGCCGCAGTCAGTCACCTCCCAAGTAGGCTGGCATAGGACGACGGCTCAAAGTTTTCTATGTGGATCTACCCTTTTTTGGTTTTGTAGGATTGACGAACACTTTTCTGTAGATCGTATGTACTACAGGGAGAAAAAGGGTCCAATATTCGCTTCAAGACCAAGAGTTCGGGGACTGCTGGGAGGAGTTTAATTTGCCAGTGTCTGCGTTTCTTCTTACAGTTTCTGGTGCAAGCTTTGGGCGGAGGGTTCAGGTTGTGAGACATCAACCCAGGATGGCAACAGCATCTGGGAAGTCACGAAGCCTGCTGCTTAGGCTTCAAAGGGATTGTGCGTCAAGTGTAGCCATCACCACCTGTACTCCTCAAGAGCCCCCTGCCGAAACGATCCATGTACCTAGGAACGGACCCATTTACGCCTGTGCCGTGGACCCTAATAGCTACTTGGAGGGTCGGGGGACATAGTAAATGGTTATTTTATAGGCTGATAAGTACTATAACCCCAATTAGGGTCCCTTGCAGGGTACTTACAAGTCTACTTATTACCTACTTGATAAGTCTCCCGACCCTCCGAGTAAACCCGACATGGAGACGCATCGGCGCCTCTTCGTCGCAGCAGATTGGCGCATTCCCGTGGCAGGCTCGAGCTACCTTCGGCCTGGTCGCAGTTTAGGGCTTTAGGGGCTTCCTTTATGTAGGGTTCAGGGTTCAGGATCTAGGGTTGATGTAGAGTTCAAGCTTTATGTAGACTTGGGGGGCTTATGTCAGGTTTAGTGTTTCTGTGGGGTTTCGGGTTGAAATAGGGCTTTGGGTTGGTGTGGGGTTTAAGGGTTGATGCGGGGTTTAAGGGCTTATGTGGGGTTGAAGATTTATTGTTGTGGGGTTCGGGGATTGCTGTAGGGCGTGTAGGGTTTAGGATTAAAGCGGTACTGTATGCAGGGTTTGAGATGTATTGTCCTATGGTTTAGAATTATGTAGGGTTTAGGGTTAAAGCGGTTCTGTAGGGTTTAAGGTGTATTATCGTAGAGTTTAGGATTATGTAGGGTATAGGGTTTATGTAGGGTTTGGGGCTGATGTAGGATATATCACGGCTCACGGAGTCATGTTGTAGGGTTTCGGGTTTTTGGTAGGGTATGTAAGATTGAGGACTTATGTGGGGTTTACGGGCTCATGTAGGGCTTAAGGCTTATGTAGAGTTTGAGGTTTATGTAAGATCTACGCTCTCGCAACTCGGGCAGGCCAGACGATTGAGTCGCGGTGACACCGGTACACGAACCCCTGACCACAACACTACAAAGGCTAACAACATCCAGGGTTTGAGGGCCTAGGGTTTAAGGCTTATGTAGGGCTTGTAGGGTTTATGTCCGCTTTAGGGTGTAGGGTCGATGTAGGGTTTAGGGTTTCTGTAGGGATTCGGGTTTAGTGGGGTGCAGGGTGTGGGGTTTTGGGTTTCGGGCTTGCCCGGGTCGCGGTTGGTTCGCGTCTCATTCTGGTTGTCGTAAGGGCTTCAGATGCTTTTCTTGGTACGGTTTTTCTGCCGGGATATGTCAATTTGTTGGGGTGTCCTGTGGTCTTAAGGTTTTAGCCGTGGGGGTTGCGCTTTTGGCTCAGCATGTTGGACCTTGAAGTTTACGGCTTCACTGACAGCTTTGAGGGTTGCGGGCCGTTGCTTTCACGGGGATTGCGCTGGGATTGGAGGGTTGCAAGGATCAAGAGTTTGGGACCTCGCTGCTGTTGCTCTTGGTTGAGTTGCCTGGGCCAACCCGAGTCTACCCTAAACCCTATAAACCCTAAACTGGTCTACCTTGTAAAGGGCGATTACCGGCTTCACCCAGACAAGGTGCAATTTGAACTACTCTTCTACCTCTTCGACTCTGGGTCGTCCCGGGACTGGAGATCTCGGGCTTTGGGCTTGAGGGCTTTTGGGGTTAGTGCGGGAGGCCTTGGATTGAACTTACAATTCCTGATTTGGGTGGTGTTCAGAAGATGAGGGTTCCCTAGAAGAAAGCTACCACTATTTCGGGCTCTACATCAAAGAGCCCCATGCTTTCTGAAAGCTCGATGATGCTCGAGTTTGAACCCGAGCTTCACAACTCAAGGCAGCCCCTCAGGGCAAACCATGAACCCTTGCCCCAATAACCTCCTTGCTACAACTCCCAAAAGCGGCGCTATGCTATAGCCTCCGTTTTGACACCCTAAATCCCTCTACCCTCAATGCTGCAGCTCCACAGGCTTCAGTTCCACGAGCCACCCCCCCCCCCCCCCCCCCCATATCGAAACTCCACATCCCTCTACCTTCCACATGAATCGAACCTTTCAACCCTGAGCCCCAAAACCGAGCCTCTCGCAGCAAAGGATGTCACAATGCGGCAAGAAACCGTGCGATTGCTCTGAAGTCAACTCCTTGGTTCTCCACTAGTAGGTCTCATAAAAGGGACTCTGATTAACATAAGTTACTGTGCTATGATATACGATCGCTGTAACAGGGGCGCCAAGGGGATACTATTACTAAGTGTTCAAATCCTTCGATGTTCTTTATTATTATCTCTGGAATGTTTTGCAATGCTACGTTCGGTAGGGTTCTCACAGGAATTTTGTGTGTTTCGGCCTAGGGTGTTCGGAAAAACTAGGGCCTTGTGTTTATGATTTCTGAGCCAGAACCTTTTGGATTTTGGGATCTGGGCCTATGACAGGCCTCTCAGATTAACCTTTTACTAGAGCCAGTCTGGCCCTGAACAGCGGGCACGTCGCCGATAATGGAGGGTGCGTTGGGTTGGGTCCAGGGTTGCTTTAGACTTTAGAGCTGTTGGGAAGACACAGCGGCTTGGGGGCTCTATGGGGTTCATCTTTCTTCTTCTCTTTCTTCGTCAGCTCGTCTACTGCCGCCAAAAAAGTTAGAACAAAAAACGCGTGCTCAGAGTCGTCCCGGATTCAGTCGCGAAGCATGACCAGTGCTCCCGGTATACCATGTCGATTGGAGTGGTGGTCCTATTGCAACAACATGCAGCGTAGATCTCCGCAGTGCGAGGGTTGTCTTTGATGAAGCACCTTTGCTGCTCTTTGTTCCTCGAAACAGAACCCTAACCCCCAGGTACCTACCATATGGGGCCCTAGGGGCTCTAGTACCCCATATAGTAGGTACCTGGGGGGTTAGGGGAAGTTTAGAATAGTTCAGGTATAACCAACAACCAGCCACTTAACTGGAACCTGCTCAGCCTCAACACCTGGAGGTGCACCCCCTGCAAACCTTACACCCAGCCCAAGATTCCAAAACCCAAACCTAAGACCCGTTAGTTCAATCATCACTAGAAGTCAGTATACTTCTACGCCTACTAGCACGATAGGTCGACTTTCAACACCTGATGCAACACACAGAACACATACCAATTCCGTTCCAGAGACTTAGTGCCATTGGGGCAACCCCCGTGCGCAGGGCCGAAGCACGCGCGCTCTGAGTGTTGCGGGGCGAAGCTGCACTGGAATCGTGCTTCCTTGAACTTGGGGTTTAGGGTCTCGGGGTACCGCGAACTCAATAATTTCAATCATACCTGTAGCAGGATAGAAAAATACTGGAATACTGATATTTTTCTGCATTTCAAATCATTTATCATGTTTTCTGCTGTGTCTTCGGGTTTGTAGCAGAGGGTTGAATGTGAAGGGAGGCTCTAATTTCAAGCGAAAATCCCATGAAACTCTTGACAAAAGATCGAAGCCTGTGCCCTTCCACGAAAGGACTCCGGGCCCTGGCGGTGATGATCGCCGAGGGTCATAGTTGTCAGGTTTAAATTCGTTCAAACATATGATACAATGAATATTATATATATATATATACATATAGATATATATATATATTTATATATACTTATTTGTTTATTTATTAATCTATAGTACAGCCTGTCCTGCCTCTTTTGTCTGGCCCGTGCTTAAAATGCCTGAACAGGCATCGCACAATATCAATACTACTGTAGAGCACTGTAGGGTTCCATGCCCTATTCAAATTAATAAGGCCCCTACAATAGCGGAAAAAAAACAACGGAGGCGCAAGCAGCAAGCCTGAGATGCACGTCACGGTATGACCCGCATGGCTTGAAGCGTGCTTCGCTTTCCGCCAAGACTCGGATAACGTCTGCGGAGGATCAAGCTGCATGTCCGGTGCTGGTGTAAAATCCGTTTGCTTCCATCCCCAGTGGCCCGAGACTGCCGTCAGCCCAGCCGCTGCGATCCAGCACGCGGCACTCTTCGTGGGCATGTCTTCAACGTAGCCAGCTGGAGACAACTGGAGCCAAAACGGCTACCCGCAATGCTTCCTTTGAAGGGGTCTGTTAAGGGGTTAAAAGACTAAACAGGGATGTCTTGCACGAAGGGATCTATGTATAGTCAGCTAGAGTGAAAAGCTTCTTTAGGGGTTTCAACATTTGGGTAGCTTTCTAAATCAAGGTCTGTTTTGTAGGGTCCTTCTTGTAAGGAAGCTGTAGTACTATTTGGGGGGACCCAAATTTAGAGAACTTCCCCATGTACAGATCCTACAGCGGATCCTTAAATACGGTACAAGGGCGGCCACAATAAGGGACCCCTACTCTGAAATTGCTCGTGCACACTTTCGCGGCTTGGTGTTGGCACATCACAGGACCCTGCCCTGGCCTATGTGGCCGGAATGGCGTGGCTTTGTGGTCAGAAAAACTGTGGGGCTTAAGAGCTCGATGCTGCCAGCTGCTTCGGAAGCAACTGGATGTCGGCTATTGTGTGCAATATGTGAAGCATCGAGGTTCATTAAAGCCCTTGGGCCATAGTTTTAAGTGCAATACCCACAGCCCTTCAAGGGTTCAAGCATGGGGATGTCCCAGCAGGAGGCAGCCCATAAACCCTAGTCACTCTAAACCCTAACCATCGAGAGAACTGATGTCTGACGTGCCAAAACTGCAGCTTTTTCTCCGCATGCGTTACAGTCCATGACTTCTTCGATGGCGAAGAATATCCAAAGCCTGGCACAAGAAGTCGCGAGAACCCGAGCCCCATTCTTCGCGACAGTGATCTTCGAGGATGGGATGCGTATATATGAAAAAATACTCCAATATCCGGGTTGAGGTCTTCTGGCTGGCTCTTAAAATTCAACCCTGAAGCCTAAAACCTAAACCCTATAGCTCTCATTCCCATTACATTTCGGCGTCTTTACAAGGAAGACCCCTAACTAAACCCTCATAAACCCTAAACGCCTAAACCCTCATAAACCCAAAACGCCTAAACCCTCATAAACCCTAAAAACCCCTAAACCCTCATAAACCCGAAACCCCTAAACCCTCATACACCCTCAAAACCCCTAAACCCTCATAAACCCTAAACCCCTAAGGCTCTTTGCCAAGGCACCGAGGCACTCGCCGGAAGCCTCTCCCCACAGGTCTCGCAGAGCCATCCGCGCTCCGATGGAGCCTTCCGGGGCTGGTTTCCCAAAGGCTCCATGTACCCAAAGGGGTGGTTGTCAAAATTATGGTCCCTTTTGGGTTCTTATTATAATACGGCACCTATTATTTAGGGTACCCAAAAGGGACCCTAATTTTGACAACCACCCATATAGTAGATACTTAAGCCTTAAAGGGGGTCCCTATATAGGTACTTTAAGGCCTAAGTATCTACTATATGGGTACATGGAGCCTTAGGGTTCCGGGTATCCCTGAACCTAAAAGGGCTCAAGGAGGGCTTAGGGGTTTAGGGTTTAGGGTCCATGTACCCGAATAGTCTATACTACCTAAAACAGGGTTCAAGGAGGGCTTAGGGGTTTAGGGTCGAGGGTCCATGTGCCCAAGCAGTCTATAATTTTGGCCTTACAGTAGTCCCTACATAAGTACTTTGAGGCCAGAGTATATATATATATATATATAGATATACTATCAGGGTACATGGAACCTTAGGGTGTTAAGGTTCAGTGGCTACAGGGTCCAGGACCCAATAGAGGTTCGGAGTTTTGAGGGTTGCATGAGCTTCTCTTCTGGCAGGCTTTGGGGAATCAGGGTTTGGCGTTTTGGAAGCTCGACATAAGACCGCTGAACCCCCTCCAAGAAGTTAAGAGCTGCTACCGGCTTGCAATAAGAACTATGACAGCCCACCATTAAAGTCCTGCACCCGGCAAGCTGAAAGCCAACATAAGATGATGCCCAACCTGAAATTGAGCGTTCAGGGTATATTCGGACCATGCAGCTAGAGTTTAGGCTTCTGGCTTCTGTCATAATTTAGAGATTTGGGTTAAGGACGGGGAACTGCTGTTTTCCTGGGTCCACGATGGAACGGTGCTGTTGTAGTTCCCCAAACCCTAAATCGTAAACCCTAAACCCTAAACCCTGTTCAAAGTTTGTTTTGCATCCTGGGCTCCGCGTTTCAGAAATTTCTGATCACGCAAGTGGCTGGAGCAGAAGGAACAATATAGTGGACACATGCCCTGTGATGGTACCATCAAGCGAAGCGAAGGACGTACAGTCGGGCTCCCCCAACTTACTTCCCCAATAAGCCAGGGAAATAAAAGGCGAAACTTTCAGATTACTACTAAATTATAAGAACCCAAGGAGTTTATTTAAGGTTGGGTATTGGGGAACTAAGAGGCCCACCTCCGCTGACCCCTGGCATTCTCGGCGGTGCTCAGCGATGCCGTGGCGGTTGAGGCGGAAGCTTCGGTGGCAGGTGGGACCTGAGATCTGCCGTCAGATAATGTAGGGGCCTTCATAACTAAAGTAGGGTTTTGGGGCCCATTATACTATAATCTTCATAAGGACCACCCAAAATAGTATAGGTAATTCTGTAAGCCCCTACAGTAGCGTCCTGCGGCAGATCCGTGGGGACTCGGAATCGAAGCTGATTTGGCGTGTAGCCTAGACCCTAGACTCCTAAACTCGCAGTGGGCTCGGAGAACATCAAAGAAACTCTGAAGACCCGACGCGATCTGCAGCCCAGGCACAGTTGTAGGCCACAGTCAAGTGGTCCGACACCAAGGAGCCTGCATCGCAACAGGGCAAGCCGCAAAAACCTGCTACGGGTGAACACCCTCTCACTGACCACAGGCCCCATGATTTCAAAACAGTGCAAAGTCTCGAAGCATGATCTTGAAATAGTGCTAGTATGGCCCGTAGCCCCTCGAACCCTCTTTCGGCTGTCTATTCCCACGTAACTCACCACAGAGAAATTATGATTTTTTTGTGTAAACACTGCTTAATTTGTGTTTCATTATTCAATTAGTTAGAGCATGGCTAGCGCCCCCCCCCGGTGCCNNCCCCCCCCCCCCCCCCCCCCCTGTGATTCACCCTGCCCTGGCTCCAATTCAACATTTTGCCCCCTGCACACCGCTGGATTTACAAAGCCAAGCCAGGGCACTTTCAGGTTTCACGCTCTCCTCTGAGATGCCTCGGCAATGAGATCTGAAGCTCGTGCTTCAACTCCCACAGGCTTCAGGGGTTCTGAGTAGTTCTGAGGTTTGGGGTGGAGGGTTTAAGGATTTGGGATGTTTAGGGTTACTTCGGGTGGTTGTAGTGTGCGGCTTAGGATTCGGTGTTGCGACTCGGGGCTCCTGTTCCATGTCACTGGGCATGGAAGCAGTCGGCGCGGCGCGGGTGTGCATACCACTCTCAAATCCACACCTGTCCAAACCAAATTAAGAAACCTGACATACAAATTACAAATGCATGACAACTCTTGTATGTACTTTGGTTCTCTGTTCAGGACATAAAGCCCAACACCGGAAGACACACACTCACAAACAACCTACACCAGGAAAGCAAAACCTCAGCTCCAATTCCCGAAGCAAAAATCCTAAGACCGCGTGTCGAAAAGAATGTATCATAAATCCTCTGAGCCCGCCATAATACAATTTCAGCTAGTGAACCAATAAGTTCTTGGATCTACCGCAACACCCTGAACCCTAACGTGGCCCCAAACCCTGAAACCCTGCCAGCGTGAGGGCCGTCCATAGCTCGTCGCATCTGTTCCATAAAGGAAACGACCACCAAACCCGTTGTTGTTGCTTATATTCTCGTGCTTTGTCTCTAAACCTTGAACCTCCGAAACCCCCAAAAAGAAGAGCACCGAGTACATAAAACCTGGCCAGAAACCCGAACAAAAAACCTTCAGCGAAAACCACCGGAATCTAACCTACATTTCTGAATTCTGAACCTCAAACCACAGAAGCCTCAAACAAGCCTTAGCCCCGAAGACCCAAACAAAAACAAGCCCCAAAGCCAAAACTTACCCTAACCACACCTAGAAGTAATATGTAAGACAGACCATCCAAGGTTAAGATCGTACTCGAATGCTTGTTCAACACCTCAGAAAATCCGAGCAACTCCCTTAAACTCTAAACCCTAAACCCCCAGAAAATCCGAGCAACTCCCAAAGTGAAGCCAACTTCCAGCGCCCGCTGCCAGCGGCGCGTCCGCGGTGTTGGAACCTCTGAAGGCCGCATACTCCTTGGATCTCGGGGTCTAGGGTTTGGGGTTTAGGGTTTAGACTTTAGGGCTTAGGCTTTAGGGTTGCTTTAGGGTTTAGGCTTTAGGCTTGCGGGTTTCGACTTTAGGGTTTAGGGTTTAGGCTTTAGGGTTTAGGCTTTAGGGTTTAGGCTTTCGGGTGTCGGCTGTAGGGTTTAAGGTTTAGGCTTTAGGGAATAATTAAACATTCAGAGTCCAAGGTAAAAAAACGAACCGTCTAAACATACAGTAAGAGCTAGAACCGTCGTCATCGTGGTCATCATCATTGTCATGATCAGCCAAGTGATATGGAAGAGAAAAATCAGATTTCTGCTGGTGCGGGAGCCATTTCCTGAAGCTCCCGTCTGTCCCTGTGGTTTCGAGGGATGCCAGGCCTAGATCCACTCTGACGTCCACTCTGTCACACGAGGCCGCTGTAAAGAAGAACAAGACTGGGGCGAACATAGGGGCCTTTGCAAGTAGAAGAGGGTTTTGGGGCTTATCATAGTAATGGCTTTTAATTGTAATTATAAATATAGGGCCCCTTATAAACCCAAATAAGGAAAATAACAAATGTCCCAAAAAGCCAACCTAGTCATGGCCTAATTGTAATTCGGAACCTGTCTAGGCCAGTGTTGGGGTTTGGGGCTAATGGTCTTTTCTGGAGGCTCAAAGACTCGAGGGACTCCTATACTTTCAGGATCCGCAAGGCTTCTGCGCCCCAGAAACCACATTCCATGACCAAGCGGCTTTCAGAAAAAGGGATGACACTCTTTAGGGCTAGGTGGACCTATTTATTCGAATAAGGCAAAGTGCATTTTCAATCAAGAAGAAATGGCTTACGCCACAAAAGGGGCTTCCGATTGCAATTTTCGTAGGATCCGCCTCCTAGGCTTCCGAAACTCATATGTTCTCACTTGGGCTTCATCCGGAGTTGTAGGGCTGAGGGATTTGGGTCTAGAGAGTTCGGACAACTCCAATCACGAAGCCTACATCCTAAACCCTACTACTAAGCCCTGAACACCATCATAAATCCTTAACCTTAGCCTTAGACCTAAACCCTTTCAAAAGGAAACCGAATTCCCTATCCTAACTTGCAAACCCAGGGGTCATTTGGCATGAGGGTCTGCCAGCTGAATTCCGCTTTCCGATGCCAGAAGGTCAGAGCACGGCGAGTTAGGTCATAGCCTCCATGGATGGTGGCAGCTGGGATTCCAAGGGAACCCCAAAACCGTTGATAAACAAGAGCCCCGATGTTGGAAGTCTGTATGCAGCTCGTCATCATGACCACACGGCCTGAGAGGCCCCTTCGGCCCTTTGTAGTACTCCTGATAGAAGCCTTATACTAAGCGTTGATGGTATCCCCTAAACCCTCAACCCTATTTTCAGCCCGTACGGTAGCTCCTTCTAGTTGTTAGGATGTCCTGGCGGTTCCTACGAGGCCCAGCCTCCTCTTGTTCCAAGATCAGGGCTTCGTGGCGCTCACTCTCGGACGTAGTAGAGGGGCCTAAAATAATTACCTGTTTTGGGGATTCCTTACTATAACTGTAGTATAATGGGCCCCAAAACCCTATTCTGACTATCAAGGCCCCTATATTAGGCGAGGTCTGCAGACAATACTGGATCATCGCTAACGGGTTCGCACTTGGTCGGTTCACCTAGCGCAGCGCTGTCAGTTGTGCTTTCAGGTATCAGGTACAACCACGGTTGCTAGGTAGGGCTTGAGATTTAAAGCCATCCCATAAGTCAACCCAACCAAACAGGGCCGAGGTACCTTTGAGTTGCTTGCCCGGTAGTCCTTGCACTGCACGCCTGCAGGGCTTTGACGATTTGCACAGGACCTCTCTCGAACTCGTTTCGGGTTTCTCGTTCTTAATTAAATCTAGAGGGCGGTCGAAATCCCCCCCAGGAAAAAAACTAAGTAAACCTTACACCCAAACCCCTTAGGCCAACACCGTGCTTGCCCTCAAGAGCTCAATATCTCCCAAACAGCCGCAACATCCTGCTAGCCTACCTACGACACACAGACTTTGAAGGTAAAACCCTGAAGCCTCACACACCGGGACCAACAATTATGGTGGTCATAGCGATGGTAGTAGTAGTCGTCGCCGTCCAGGTGGTGGTGGCGGTGGTAGGTGGGAGGGCCGGTAAGAGGCAGCCAGTAGCCAGTTGCGAGTAGGTAGAGGTAGTAAGTAGGGAGTGGGTCGGTCGCCGGGTCGTAGCCAGGTAGGAGTAGCAGTAGGAGAAAGTAGGAGCAGGAGTGGCAGCAGCACTAGTTTTAGTAGTCGTCGTTGTCGCACCCAACCACCACTTTCTGGACTTACCATTCCAACCTGATGATTTACCTTGTACGAATATTACATGCGAACCCTGCTTCGGCCTAGGAAGATACCATTTATCCCAAACCCTTACAAGTACATGGGAGAGCACAAGCTTCGAAACATGTCGCCTGAGTCTGGGCGGCGCCCGCCGGGTCTGCGACTCTAGGTCGGCCTGCTGTTGAGGCCATTCAATGGGGTTGAGGGCTGCGGGTGTTGGGTTTGGGAACTTGGGGAGGGGTTGAGGGTTTAGGGTTGTTTGGCACACGAGGATTCAGGCTTCTGGGAATTGGGGGTTTTAGATTTTCTTGGGCGTGGCATGGTTAGGTTGAGGGCCTGAGGGTATTATGTACAGGTGTTGCTTGCTAGCCGCTGTGCCGGGACTAAGCCTGCATTGCAGGGTGTCCTTGAAAGGATCGCGCCTTTCAAGTCAAGATATGCTTCATCGGTTGCTAGTCAGTGTGCGCTGGATGGGGTGCAGGAGTACGAGCTGCAGTTCTGCGTTGAGAGTTCTAGGATATGCGATTGGAAGTTGTGTTGTGCCAGTAATTAAGGACTTTCAAAATCACAGACCAAGGACTTGATGCACCAAAACACGCTGCACGAATCGTTCAGATCCCCATGTTCGAACTTTGGCCCTTGTGCCCAGAGTGCACTGAGAAACCCCGCACAGGTACAGCAGCCTGCGTTGCTACGGTTGTTCAATGGTTGCAGCTGAAGGCATCAGAGCAAGAACCACCAACAAAAAAAACAAAACCCTAATCCCTAAATCCCTAAACCCTAAACTTAAATCTCTACACCCTAAACCCCTAATCCCTAAACCCTAAATCCCTACATACTCTAAATCCCTACATGCCCTAAACCCCTAAACCCCTAAACCAACCCAAAGCCTGTGCATCCCCGGCATCGCAAGGCACGTCGTCGTCGCAATCGACCTCGCAGGAGATCCGGAAAAAGACCACCCCAAAGCCTCCATGGAGTGTAGGTGCCTTTTTTTAAATTCGAATAGGGTTGGGGTTCCTTTAAAGGGTTACTAGAAGGGTTTAGGGGTTAGGGGCCTTTTTTAGTTCGTATAGGCTCCTTCAAAGGGCTCCTTTAAAGGGTTCTATAAGAGATCTACAATACGGCTCTATATTAGGTGCCTTAAAAAAATTAGAATAGAGTTGCTTTGTGTAATTATAGTAGTACAGGTAATTATTTGAAGCCCCTATATTGCCCCAAGGTTCCCTTCAAGGGTTCTGTGAAGTTCCCTTTAAGTTCCTTTCTTTGCGAGCTGCCAGACTTTGTACACTTTCGAGGTTCAGGGGCTCGACTCAGGGGTGTGGGGTTTGGGCCTGGGCTTTAGGTCACTTCCCCAAAAAAGCTGTTTCGCTGCGGTTCGTTAAGTTTTCCTGTTCTTTTCATAAACAGGTGGTAGGTGGGCTTCACTTCTTACCGCCCGGTAGAAACAGCCCAAGTCCGAAACCAGTGTTTCTTGTTTTGACCATATTTATGTCTAGGATCCTGCAAGCTAGGCCGAGAACACTCAAAGACAGGGACACCCAGCCTCGAAGAGCTCGAGGACCTCCCTGTCCAAGGCGCTCCTCTGTTTATAGCTTAGGCTTGTCATGATGCCGGACTAGGGTTAAGGGTTTAGGGTGTAGGGTTTAGGTTTATAGGGCTTAGGGTTTAGGGTTTAGGGCCTAGGGTTTAGGGTGCTGGGCCTGGGGATTAGTCTAGATATCTACACGTTTGCCACTTAGACCCGCCGCATGCCTATTTGCAGGCATGTTTTGGCACCGAGGGCACTGGAGAAGACTCCTTCCACCACAACCCGGGCCGTGGGGCATGATTCGGGCTTCAGACTTGTATATGATGTAGGGTTTTAGATTTCAGAGCTGTCTGCGGGAGATATAGGCTATAGGTCGACGATTCCGGCTTGGAGAGTCTAATCTAGTGGCCTGACCGGTTAGAGCCTGGTTTTGGGGTACAATACACTGTTATTCAAAACAAAGGCCACAGGTCGATACTATACAGTGTGCACTAGTAGTAATCCCCTATGTTAGATGGAACTTCAACCCAGAAAACGACAAAAGGCCAAGACCCAAGGGAAAGTTGTTGCTGCCGCCAGTCAAGGCTCATTTTTGTTCTAGTAAGGTTCCTACTCCCAAAAGCGGAACACCCTACATACTTTGGGTGCTACTTTTCGGAACTCTCAAACGAACTTCTCATGATCGAGTTCGGAACAGTGCGCAAACACTTCAACGGCACTCTGAGGGCTTAGTAGGTTCATATTGGGGCTTATAGGTGTTTGCAGACATTTTTTGGGTCGCATGGTAACCAATACAACGGCAAGCAACGATAGAGATACTGGTGCCAGGACCAAAACCTACCAAAGTAAGCTCCTTGCTCCACAAGACAGCTCTGGCGCTGAAACATCTCCTACAACAAGCTTCCTGCCGCCCAGGTTCTGGATGGAAAACCTCAACAGCAGAGCATCCTCGATCAAGCAGAGCAGCTCTTCCGTGTCCACGAAGGTCAGTTGAAGCCACCTCGCATTACCAAACACATACGCCCGCAATCCTTGAGCCCTTTCGGTCCTTGCTTCCGATGCCTAAGAGATATGGAGATCCAATACTTTAGAGTACCCTTACGCAGGTGCCCTCTAGAACCTTTCATGGTATCCTTGATAGTATCCTAAACCCCAAACCCCGTACCCTTAGAATACCCGTTATAGTACCCCTACAGATTCCTCGAAACTTCTGAGCTCAAGATCTGCCGAAGTGCTGGTCGCAAATCAACATACGGCAGTCCTGCACTGTCGAGATAGCCCTCGGGTTCCAGAAATGGGATATCAGGCTGAGGTTTATAGGCCCAGTAGGCCACTGCGTATGCAGCGGGACTCCTAGCACGTTCCAAACATGCCAACCTCAATAGAAACAACAGCGGCATGACGTGCTTTAGTGGCATCGCCAGAGTGGATGTACCTACCTTGTCTGGCCAAGGCTGAGCAGATTCAGATGCAGCGCAACATTCGGTCGAAAAGATTGGACATCATAAGTAGTCCGTGGTCTGAGAACCATAGGATTAACCTCAAGGGTAAGCTCTCGGTCAACCCGAAGTGTGTAGCAGTCCTCCGCCATATCTACACGAACGGCGCACAGCAGCACAACAGGGACGACGGGGCAGCCTTTCATGCAATGCAGGTCTGTAAGTGGTTGGAGTGGGCCGGGGAACTCACAAAGTTGTGGCGTAAGGCTTCTGGTTTTGTGCCAAACACAATAGAGCTCTATACGAAAGAAAAGGCAAGAAGCAAGACGGCTCTGACAAGAGTATATAATTGTAGCCATTAGGGATTGGAACTTGCAACACCATCAACAGCAGGCACGGTGGTGTTTCTCGGCGAAGATCACGGCCATACGGTCAACGTGCAAAACTACAGACACAACAATGCCCGCAACGTCCAGTCCATACCTGTCAGACCTGCCATAGCAGAATGCGCCAAGAAGAATCCAGACTCCCACCCCCAAGTTGATGAATGCTTCCGAAGATGCTCTTTGAGTTCCTTTCTAAGATGAGAAGACGAAACCCTGAATAAGGCACTTGAGCTCTCGAGAATCCTTGCTACCAGCCCTCTGTCCATAAATCCACAGTTGTTCCAGCCTCTACAGGCAAGCCATACATAAACTTCCATGCAGCAAAATCAACTCACCTTTCAGATCCAAAAAACAGACGCAGGAAACTGGATGTGCATGTGGGCGTGTGTGTTGAAAACGCGTATGTGTATAAATCTACATACATATACATGTGCATTTGTATGCAGTAGCTAAATCAGCTTCGTAGGTTGCTCATGTGTCTAATCATGAAATCATATTCGTCGATACTCTTGGTCTATTCCGTGATTTGAAGGAGCTACCATGTCGTCTAAATGGGTCGACGAAGCATGGCGATGAGTTGCCGAAGCTACTGCGCAACACAACTTGGAGTCCCTACGACGATGCAAGTGCGGACTCGGGAATGCCCTTTGCCACTCTCTTCGATCGCACATCATGTCTGACCTTGCTCACTAATAAGGATGACGGACGTTCCAGCTACATTCTTCATGGACAACCAGCATTCCGGAAATGGCCCGTGGCTGCTACTACCCTGCATACGCATGCCAAGAATGCGGCATATGAGGTGATCCTAGATCAACTAAGGTTTAGGCTTCAAGGGCATCTGAACTTCGAACATTCGAAGGGACCTATTTGGCATGTCGGTGCCCCATGTTAAGGTTTAAGGTTCAGGATTTAGAACTTGGATTTCGGGCTTCACGCTTAGTTTAGCTGAGGGTTTACGATCCTCTTCCGTTTTTCTTCGAAGATCCGCTAAAGGGGCTTGTCTGCAGGTTGCAGGACCTCACTTGGAGGATGCTTACCTTTATGTGCTTCCTTTCGCCGGCCGTTTGCTTTACGCCACAAACCCTGAAACCCCCTTACAACTGTACGGTTTAGGGTTTAGGGTTTCAGAAACCTAAACCACAAAGTGTCGCTTGATTATTCGCGGTCGGGCTGCGTGTCACGTGCGTCAGGAAGGGCATGTGTGTCTGGAGGATGCTGCCGAAGGCCAAGCCCTTCCAGGCTAGTTGGATGTAGGGGCGGCAACATTTTGATCAGGTTTTGAGGATGCGTTGAAATATATCAACACTATAGGGACTATGACGGCGACAGTAAGCTTCGGCTGAGGCAAGTAACCGAAGGAATCCGAACTTCGACCGACCCCATGTATAGAAATTTCGCGTGAGTTCCTCACTGCAAGACGCAAGGTGCAAGGCTTAAAGTTTAAGGCTTCAGAACTCACTCTCGGACATGCCTAGGCGAGGTTCCTGGTACGAGGCGAAAGCACTTTGGCTATACGGACGGCACGTGTCACCGTTCCAAAGGCATTAACGATCCCTATCTCAAAGCAGGGTCTGGGGTTAGGGCTCATTGGATTTTTGAGAGCCAATTCGCTGGTTCCCTGCTATGCTTGACAGACCTAGTCCAGTAATTGCGATGCACTTCAGGTCTCCCTGAAGGGTTCCCTCAATCATCCCTTCAGGGCGACAATATACTACCACTGACAACAAGTACAAGTATCATGTTACCAATGCCGAAAATTAAGACAATATTCTAATAAACAGAACAAGCATTAGAAATAAAGGTTGCATGAGTAAGACAGGCAATCAACCTCAGTTTACACAATGACCCGACATACAAGGACAACAGCAAACAGTGAAAAAGTCCTTGAAAGCTCAAAGCAAGCCCTGGCCCGAACCCGAAGAAACCCTTCAAACAACCCCGCGCTCTTCGGCTTAGCCCTTAACACCCTAAAAGCCCTAGAAGCCCTCAACACAACCCTACACCCGAGATGCCCTAGCATGGAGCACAAAACCAGAACGACCGAAGCAATGAACCCCATCTACAAGGCCTGCCGGAGCACTGAAGCACTTCTGATTTATGGGTTGGGGGGGTGGGGCTTAGGGCGTCGAATTTTCAGTGTCGAAGCCCACAAACGGCACTCAACCAGAGAAGCATCTCCACAGCACCCTAGTGTCAGATCCGGAGCAGAACAAACGTACAGTTGAACTCGGGCTTCTAGGGTGTCGGTGGTGTGGTGTTCATGGCATATGGTAGTCGGGACATCTGAGATTCAACCTGCGACGAAAATCAGTAACAGCAGTGGCTAAAATGGACATGATAAGTTTACTAACAGCAGAAACGGCTTGGTACACATGCTAGCCACAAAAGTCAAAGCCAGCTTTACTGCTCGAGTCAACAGTACTACCAAAATCTCACCATCTCTAGAACCCATCCTGCAAAATCAACCCTACACCCCCAAACTCCTCCCAATTCCTAGAGTCCTAGAACCTCCATATCTGACACCTCCTCCCTCGACAGCGCCGTGGGCAGCTGAGGGTAAATCACGCTGCTGGGGTGCAGGTTGACCTTGAATTCGGACTCGGGGTCGGGGGTTTAGGGTTTAGGGCTTTAGGGTTTAGGATTTAGGGTTTTAGGGTTTAGGGATTAGGGTTCAGGGTTCAGGATTCCGGGTTCGGGGCCTGGGCTCACCAAAAAATGAAGGCATCTAACTTGTTAGGCTTACGGAAATCTGAGCTAACCGCTAAAGAGTAACCACTACCCGATTTGATCAGTACTCCGCTCAACAGCCGAGCTGCAAAACTGCAATCCTAAACCCAAGTTCCGAATCATTGAGTCCTTTGGACTCTTAGTTGGGGTTCTGGATATGGATTTAGCGATCAGGCATCACCAGCACAATCGTCCGCAGTAGCTTGCTCAAGCAGTTAAAGCACGACTGAGTGGGATGGAGTGATAGTGATGCAAAGCAAGGACAAGCACGCACCTTTTGTCTCTCGGTTCTGCCCGGTGCAAGAAAGTCTTTTGACACATCATAAGGAGCAAACATGTAGAGATATATATATATATATATAACTACAACTATATCACAAGATGATCAGAGGCTCGGAGGTACCGAATACCAAATGCCTAAATGCCGTCCCCACTCGCCAGGGGACAAAGGGCACCTGCTGCGTGTGGAAGACGCACTCGGCCGCACACCTAAACCGATATGGGGGTTTCCGAAAATAGGGGACCTAAATATAGTACCCTAAATATAAATAGTATGATCCTTATTATAAGGATCCCAAAATAGGGTACCCTAATTTTCGGAAACTCCCATACGGCGGAATGTCCGACCCGACCCCTTTTGGTCCTACTTTTTTTGGGGTGTTTGTAGTCCCCAGGCCTGGGCCGTACAGTAATTCCCCAACTAAAGCTGCAACTCCTACTCCTTTAACCGTTTAGGGCTTCGGGTTTAGGCTACCCGTCATAAAAGACAGGCTTTTGAGCTGAGAAGAGGGCAGTTTGGGGGCGCACGAACCACGTACGGAACTAGCATCAACCTCTCGGGGACGCTGTGTACGTCAGAGGGTCCAAATAGCACGTCATCGACTACATAGAAGAGGGTCCTGGGGTCCATGAGGAGGTCTATGGGAGGTCCTGTGTCTTCAAAAGTTATTCAGGCCCTTCTGTTACAAGTACGATGCTAGCTTAAGCCCATGTCACCAGGCCTCTCGCTGTTGTTCTCCCCAGGCAGTGCTATATTCGGGTAGAGCGCGCACGCGACCACCAGCTGTAGGAGCTCCTGTCAGGGCTTCCGGATACAGGGCTAAGGTAAGGGTTTAGGGGTTAGGGTTTAGGGCTCAGGGAATGTAGGGCACAAGGTTAAGAGTTTACGGCTTTACGGTTTAGGAAGCACGGCTTAGACTTCAGAGGGAACCGCAGCCTTGAGTTTAGATCTCAGTGTTTGCGAGACGGAGAACCGAGCCCGTGGGTTTGCGATTACTTGAACCCCGAAATCATAGGTGGATCTTGCTGACATGCAGCTACTGGTTTAAGCCGCGAAAAGGATTTCGGTCCATAAGCTACATCAAAGAAGCCTCGATCCGATGGGAGAGAGCAGCTATACAAGTTTTACAACGTTTCCGCAGGTGCAGAACCTTGATTCTACAGCCTCAACAACTTGGGCGCCTAGAAACCAGAACAGAACCAAGCGCTCAACCCAAGCTCTATTGAACTCTATTGAATCCAGCTAGAAGCCTGCACGACCCCTACAAAGCTCGTAGAGCACCTGTACACCGTGAGGCCCCTCAAGCATCTCCTCGAAAAAACCCTCTTGAAACCCCGAGAAACGCTTCCAAGGCGAACAACCCTGAACCCTAAACCCTCAAAAAACTATAGAAACCCTCCCCCAAACCCCTAGCCCCCCTCCCAAATCCTGCAGGCCCGAAAGTCTAAGAATCGCCTCCTGCTCTCGGCTTAGCGACTCGAGCGCCTTCGTGGTGTGCCGGTGGCTGCCGTACCTAGCACGATTCGGGGTTTAAGTGGGTTTAGGGTTTAGGGTTTGGTTTAAGTGAGTTTAGGGATTAGGGTTTGGTTTAAGGGTTTCGGGGCTTAGGGGCTTAGGGGTTTAAGGCTTACCTATAGTCTCCAATGTAGTTCCTTTTTTTGGTTTAACCAAGGTAACACCAAAAAGGAACTACAATAGAGACTATAGGAACTTCGGCTGAATTCGGGGTTCACAAGGCTCTGACTGATATTGCAAAGGCCTTACATAAGGGGTTGGGCTTTAGGGTAGTGTAGGTTTGGGTAGCGCTGTTCGAATGTTGCACAGGGTTTTGTTGGATTTAGTCAGGCCTCCGGGTTTGCTTAGTAAAGCTTCAACGTTTTCGGGCTTGGGCTTCAGCGTGGCTTCCGGGGTTTCGGTGTCTAGGGCTGTAGGGTGCTGGTGTTAAACGATTTTCGAGTCCCTAAACCCTTTTGCGAGTCCCTAAACCCTAAACCCTAAACCCTAAACCCTAAACCCCAAACTCATAAACTCTGGCTTGACCCCGGCCTGGTGGCCCCCCCCAGTGCCCAAAGACTTTAAAGAGCATTTGAACCGATCAATCTCGGGGTCATATACTGCAGTAAGCCACTAGTGTGGGTGTGGAAACAGGATTACAAGCCACCAATCCGCAAGGCAGGGTGCAGGGTCTTTTTTTGTAGAATATATTCAATCACGCACAGGCTCTATTCTACACTGGGACCAGTCGAAAGCATTGAAAGCCAAAAGGGGCCTACCGAGAGCATTCGAAAGCATTCGAGAGTATTCGAGAGCATTCGAGAGCATTTGAGCGAGGGCTCTGGGGCCCTGGAATGCCTGCAAAATCAGTGTGCCTAGAGAGAAAAGAAGATCCAGATGGCGACCTTCACGAGCCCCAACTGCAAGACTGATAGCTGAGCGTCTTCCGTTCCGGGCACCCACATCCAGTCAGAGATACAAGCCGAGAGTATTCGAGAGCAAACTAGGAACTAAAAGCCCCTTTTAGTAAGCACAGGTCTCGAGAGCATTCGATGGCATGTGAAGGCTATTAGCTTTCATTTGTGCTTTTAAAGTCCTATTGTCCTCGGAAGCGTGCGATGCAGCAAGCACGATAGCAATTGAGAAGATAGCCATTCCTAGGGGCCACCACGTGGGGGTCATGGACAGTTCTGTGACAAACCCTAAACCCTGAACCCTAAACCCTAAACCCTAAAACCCTAAACCCCAACCCTAAACCCTAAACCCCAAACCCTAAACCCTGCACCCTAAAGCTTTACAAATCTTTTCAGCCCCATGCTGGGCTCTAGAAGCCCCCGGCTCCCAAATTGTCCGGCTTCCTCGCTTGAAGGCCTAAGTTGGGGCCAAGATATGTATGTATGTATGTATGTATGTATGTATCTATATATATATATGTATATATATATATATAATGTTATACTACATATATATATATATATATACATACACATGTGTATGTGTGTATATATATATATATAATCCAAAATGGAGTGGTGCCCAAACCGATGCAACAACATCACGTTGACTAGTATTTCCAACCCGCTGCCATTGCGGCTCGAAGGATTCAACACAAGGCTTTGGGATTCCGGGTTTCAGCACTCACTCTCGAACATGTCTAGGCTCCGGGTTTAGGGTTAAGGGTTTGGGCGGGCCAAAGGCCACGCGGTACAAGACTGCTGCGTTAATTTAAATCATTGAACAGGCGGAGGTTCTGTTCGAAGCTCTCGAATGTGCCAAGAAATCTCTCCGAGAAGGACCCCTAGCAGGTATCTTGTCAAGCAACCTCTGCTGTCCACTTGGGGAGAAGAGGCGACTATGAAGACCCTCTTGCCCCCCTAAACCGTTACACAACTTTGCATGCTAAAAACCCACTGGGCCCTGCCCGAGAGCCTTGCACCCACGCACCACGCACCAAGTCCCTAAATCCTAAACCCGGCGATGTGATGCCTGAGCTCGAACTCGATGTTCCTACGACGCATCTTCTCGGCGAGGCTGTCGTTCTGGGGCAGGCGCACCTGCTGGGGCTCTAGGTGTTGGCTGTGTTTCTGTCAATCTTAACGGGATATTCAAGGAATGCGGCCGGACCGACATGTGGACCCGAATATAGGGACCTTACATTAAGGATCCCATTCATCCGTATGCATAGTTACCACCAGCCGGTGCTTTGAATCTTGTCGCTGATACGACGATTTCAAACAACACTGTAAGGCTTAGGCAGCTTCAAACCCTCTACTCCAAGCTGAGTCCCAGTCCAGTGCTGAGAACCCTAAATCCTAAACCCTGAACTCTATGAGCCTTGATCACTCGACGCTGGCGGGAACCTCCTCTAGAAGCCGCCCAGACATCCTGCGACCCTATCGAAGCCAAGAGTCCTCATGCCAAGGTCGTATAGTACAATCCAGCATATATTAAGCCCCAAAAAGTTGGAAACCGGATTGAAGACAAATAGCCTGATGCATAAGAGAAAGGCCTTTAGAAGTCTCTGGGCCCAGTCCTGCAAGATCCTAAACCTTGTGCCGCAGGCCCTAAATCCGGGCTTGCCTCGTCGCCCGGGAGCTTCCTCCGCCCAGAACGCGCGCGCAAGCAGAGACGAACCCTCGAAACCCCTCTGAAACCTAAAATGCCCCTAACACCCGAACAAACCTTGAGCTCTAAACCCCGACAAACCTTGAAGCCAAAACCCTAACAACACCCCAAACCCTAAACGCGAAGAATCGGGAGGCCGCCTTCGAGCCCTGGGACTTTCCAGTCTTCTGCCGCTTGCGGGGCCGGCGATTCAGCTCGCGATTGAAGTTGCCCTCGCCTTCATGTCGCTTGGGTTCGCTTCGAGAGCAAAGGGGTGGCGTTAGGCTTTAAAGACGTTGCCTAAGCGCAAAAGAGAAGGGGTGATGTTGGCAACAACAAGTGGAAGAAGCAAGAAATGACAACCATGCCAACACTGAGGAAAAACCGATTTCGTCACCATCATCGTCATCAGCACCAGCACCATCACCATCACTGTCACCCGCTTTCGCGTTGTCACTATCTTACCGCCAGCACCACCATCACGAATGTCACGATCCACATCATCGCTTCCTTTAAGGGTCTGATAACCACCCTTGGGCTGCGGGGGTTCTTGATTAGGGGTCTGCATGAAACCCTCAATCCGAATCTCTAGAGACGACTCAGTCTGATTTAAGGCTTAGGGGCTTTAAATCTGGCTTTTTGGATCGGGTTTTCGGGTGCATTATACGATAATCGTAATACGGAACCCAAAATAGTATAGGTACTTATTTAGGCCCCTACATTATGCTGGCTTAATCAATTGCTCCTGTAGGACCTGAGGCAAAGCCTTACATCGCCTCAGGTGCAGCTCGGATGCACTGCAACATAAAACACATCGATTCAGGGTTTGGCTTGGTTTTGGATGGCTGATAGCAGGTGTCGCATGCGAGAGCCGCATGGAAAACTGCTTGCAGATCTTATCTCGTGTCAATAGATACGGGAACATGGGCTCACACTTGCTTCAATTCACAAGTCCCTCGACGCATTCGGAACAAGGGCCTTGATAACTACGGTGCAACGTCTGGTAGTGAGGTCGTAGCCCCATGAGCCTGAAACCTGGACAAGTCTTATCCTAAACCTTACATGCAAAACCCGGAAGATCAGGCTGCAGCGAGAGTGACCTCTTCCTGCAGTCCCACCCCACCTACAGTTCTTCACCCTCCTTTCATCATCGCACCAGCCCATGCACGCCTTCCGGGATTCGGAATTGGAGCCGTGCTCGCAGTTTCACGGTTCAGGATTGAGGTTTGCGGTTTGGGATTGGTGGCCCTAACACGGCTTTGTCCAGGGAGGAAAGGAGCCTCCACTGGCGTTGGCCACGTCGTCGTCGCTGCCAAAGAAGTCGCGATCGTTCATGGCATAGCCGAGGCCCCGCTCGTCTTCTGCCAGGAC
Organism: Symbiodinium sp. CCMP2456; assembly: GCA_905221635.1. NCBI lineage: Eukaryota > Dinophyceae > Suessiales > Symbiodiniaceae > Symbiodinium > Symbiodinium sp. CCMP2456. The sequence goes on from CAJNDV010031525.1 coordinate 24,623, forward strand.
GCCTCGCAGAACTTTGGCAGCTACGCCGGCGACTGAGGAGACTTTCTTCAGAATGCCTGGTTATTGATATGTGTGCACGGGAATAACATGAGGTTGGAGGTCTACAACGGCGCATGTGCTGCCCATCATACCAGATGCTGATGCAGGCTCTGACAGAACGGTTACGTTTGCGGAAAAACTGGCAGCCGTGAATCCCGCAACCACAACTACCGTAATTATCCTTCAATTCTAGAACTGTCAATTCTAGAACTGCTGAACTTCTCGTGGCACTAGAATTAGTGGCGGACCCCCTCCCAGTGCGACATACCCGTAGCATAGTAATCTTTGTGCCGGCATCCCTCATGGTGACGCTAACATACGAGATTCCAGATCCTGGAGCTCGCATGACAGGATGTGATGATTCGGGTTCGTCGGGCTGAAGAGCTCAGGGTCTCGAGACCCTGTTTAGGGCTTGCGGTTTAGGGCTGCCAAACTTTACAAATAGGTACTGTTGGTCTTCCTCTGCTTCTCTCCCTTTCTTTCTGCAGGCCCGCCCGCGCATTTTTTGAGCGGAGCGAGTTGTACAATCTGCAATGACTTAGTCAACTGAGCCGGTCCCAAACAGAGCGTGTAATCAAGCACGCCATTTCAGGCAATGCATTCAGGCCTCGCCCGTCATCGCAAGCAAACAAAAGTCTGAGAACAGCCATGTTTAGGAAAAATCCGAATCAGATTAATTATCATACTGTACTTTGCAGCACGAAGCAGCAAGCTACAGAACACGACACAAGATCGCAATGGTAAGCCTCGAATCCAGAAACCATCGAGATCCGAATCCTCAGACTCAGGCCCTCATCAACCCCCCAAAAACATCAAACCAGTTCTTCTTTCCCTTCTTTTGTGCGGCTGAGGGTTTAGGGGTTTAGGATCACTATAAACCCTATAAACCCAAACCACCTGCCTTCTCCATCTTCGAAGGTGAGGCGCCGCTGCTCTCGAGTGCTCTCCTTCATCTTCAGCTCCTCTCTGTCGGCTTAGGGTTTAGGGTATAGGGTTTAGGGTTTCCCCGACGGTAGGGGTTACTAAGCGGCTACTATTAAATTATATATCAAAAGTAGGGCCTCGCTTCTCATTCATGATTCTTAAGATATTGGGATCTTAATGTTTTCGCCCCTGCTAAGCACCCTTAAGGCAAGGGACTTACTGATCAGGGGTCTACAACAACATGCCCGTTGTGAGTTCCGATGTTCGGAGTCAACCTACTCTTGGGATTTCTCTCTCGCTTCTCTGTTTCTCGCCACGTCTCCTTTGCTCTCTCCTGTTCCATGTGTCTCTCGGACATCTTGCGCTTGCCCCGTTGCAGGCAGGGGCTGAGGATTTGGGGCTAGGAGGTTAGGTCAGGGTTTATGGTTTAGGGTTTAGGGTGTGGGGTTTATAATTTCGGATTCCCTGTGCTATGAACAGCTGGTGAGCAAGCCTCGGATTCCTTCTTCCCGCGCACACGATGCACCAAGAGTTCAAGACATGCCCTATAAGAACACCAAGCTAAACCCGGAGATAAGCTCGAAACCAGACCCACGCAAAACCCCAAATTCAAAATCAAATCCAGCTAGAGCGAGCCGATATCCTGTTCAATTAAAGCGCAAGGCAGTAAACTTTTGGGATCATAACTATGAGTCTGTGGGGCTGCGCTCTGTTGGGATGTCCTGTAATGTAGCAGTTGGAAGACATCCTTTACCCGAGCAACAAATTCAGCACCACTAAGTCCACCAATGAACAAATAACCTCAAAGCCAAAAACTATGTGTGAATGCGTGTGTGTTTGTGTGTGTGTGTCTACAACGTGTATGTCTGCATGCATACGTATACGTATATGTGTAGGTGATGTAGATATAGGAGTAGATATAGACATAGAAACAGGAATCCCCAACATAGAACATCACATCTGTAACCTGTTCGCCAGAACATAGGAATTCAACAACGTCAGCAAATAACAGAATCAACCAAACATTTAAGTCTCTCAATGACAACAGCACTAACAACAACACATAAAATGATGGATAACTAACCAGAAATTATCAGTGTATGTACTATTACTATTACTACTGCTCGGGTTATCAGTTTACGATGATGATGGTGGCCATAATGATAACGAAGTAGTGGTAGTGGTAGTAGTAGTAGTAGTAGTAGTAGTAGCAGCAGCAGCACCAGTACTACTACTAGTACTACTACTACTACTACTACTACTACTACTACTACTACTACTAGTACTACTACTACTGCTACTACTCGTACTACTCGTAGCAGTAGTATTGATGGTCGCGGTAGCAGTAGCAGCAGTAGGAGCAGTACTAGTAGTCGTCGTCGTGGTGGTACTGCAATGTTAAAAACATGTGGTTAGCAGGACCTCGAGCTCGGCTTTCAGAGCTTCGCGATCTGCGGCGGGCCTCAGATAAAGCTGTGAAGCTCCCATATGTTTTTGTTTGCAAAGGCCGGGATGCCTTTCAGGGTCCACAGCGCCACCACTGTAAACCGCCTTAAGCGGCAACCCCGGAAGTTCGTAGTAGAGTTTCAACCCATAGAGGCAGCATACGTCCCCTAGAAAGCCTCCCTTCCTCGTCAATTCCACAATGCTTCACTCGCAAACCTCGGTCCTGGAAGTTGAAAATCTCTAATGCTTGACAAACCCGTAGACCTTGACGACGTCCTCTCATATCCTCACAGAAACTCCAGTCCTAAGCCTGTGGATAGAACCTGTGCAGCCGTGAACCGCATCCTCAGGTAGCAATGGGTTCCTTTTGCCCCAATGAAGCCCCAAGTTGTTTTGCAAAATGTAAAGCCCCCTGGAACCCAAAACCCTTGCCTAAGCCAGCTCTCATCAGTCAGGAAGCAGCTTTGTGCCCTGGGAGTCTTGGACCATGCGCTCCTCAGGCACACATGGCTTATCGAATTACTAACAGAAGCAAGACTACTAGCTTTGCAATAGCCAGTGCAAGCGTCACACTTATGTAAGTGGAAGCTCACATGATTTCAAGTTGAGTTATATTCGAGAAGCCCAATCGCGTTGACAAGCGAAACCAGTTAAGATCCTAAACCCTGAGCCCTCAACCCAGACCCAAACCCTAAAGACCCTAAACAAAACCCGGAACCACGCTTACAATCCCAGCCCTAACCTCGAGCGCGCTGATCCGCTTCTTCCGTAGAAGAGACCCCAGCTTTCGGCCCCCACCTGAGGCTGGGTTGTATGTGGAATTGGGGTTTAGGGCTTCAGGTTTGGGGTTCTGGTAGTTCAAAGCTGCTGCAGCTCCAAAAGTAACACGGTATGTGCTGACTCATCGCGGAGGATGGAAGGTTTCTCAACTCTTACTCTGATAAAAGGTATATTCATTGGCCAAGGCGTGTTCGGCTATCGGCTATCTGGGTCTCTATACCTGGCATATCAGTGCTCCGAGCAAGTAGGTGACGACTCGAGAGGTGGCTTTACTTGATTAAGTCTTTCATCCTAGTTGGACTGAACCCAATGATGACTCTAGTTCTCAGCTACTTCCTAAGTCCACGACTCTTACAGTGGCAGCAAAACGGTTGCAGCAAATGCCCCTTAAGGGTGCCTCTGGGCTTCAACATGTTATGTCTACGTGGCTGCTGAGTTTCGTGGGATCTATAGCCTCTCTGGAGAATGTCACTTTCGCCGTTGCGTACGAAGCTCTTGACAATAAATTCCTTCCTTGGGCCCCGGCGCTCAAGCATTTCAACCCTCTTTCATGCCCTGCTGACAACGTGCCGATACTTAAACAAAAGCCCCTACTATAAAATTTCCCCAAACACTCTTGGGGCTGAACGACTTTAGGTTTCAAACTGCAGGATGAGCAAAGCCGCCTTCCACTCGTCCGACGCCATCACGAAGAATCTCCGTGAGCTGGACATTCATCTTGTTCCTTGGGTCTAGACCCTGAGACACCCTTAACCCTAATCCCCCAACCTCAAACCCCTAAAGCCCGAATCCCTAAATCCCTAAAGCCCTAAGCCTTAAAGCTCTAATCCAAACCCTACTAAAGCCCTAAAGCCTAAAATCAGATTTGCCACAAGAGCAAACAGAGCCTGGGGCCGATGGCTTCGATCAGGAAGAAGGTATCATCGTTCCAGCAGTTTTGGGGTTAACGGTCAAGGTGCCGGGGGCCTTGTTCTAAGATTTCGGAGGGCACTAGAGGCATAGAGCAGCTGCAGCAACGGCAGACAGATTGAATAATGCGATGCAGATGACAGCAACTATGCAGCCTCAGCCTTTCTGGTGTCCGGGCCTCTCCTGGCGTTCGATGGAAACTCAAACCCTACAAGCACGAAACTGGCGCCAAACATCCTAAACCCAAAGCCCTAAACCCCTAAACCCTAAACCCCTAAACCCTAAACCCTAAAGCCCTAAACCCTAAAGCCCTGAACCCTAAGCCCACAGCCCGCCACCACCAGCGTAAGCAGGTGGCAGCTCGAAGAGAAGCCGCTCGTCAAGGCCATGCTCGCGGCACCACTTCCTCTCACTCATCCCTAGGAGCCCCTGGGTTCAGGGTTTAGGGTTTAGGGGTTTAGGGTTTAGGGTTTAGGATTTTGGATTTTGGGTTTAAGATTTTTCCGGAAAAAATCCTAAACCCTAAGCCCTAAACCCAGCAGCTCCTAGGCATGGGTTTAGGATTTAGGGTTTAGGGTTTAGGTTCCTTTAAGGGGTTGCATTAAGGGTTCCTGTAGTGGTGCCAGAAAGTTTGTGCACCCTGTAGCTACATGGGCGCCTAAGGCTTGCAGCATTCAAAAGGGAAGGTGTAGGGCCTGCTTCTACCTAGACACCCAAGCTACCCTCTACTCAACCTGAAACTAAATATGAACGCACGATGCATGTAAGGGCCGAAGTCTTCATGAGGAGCTTCGTGGCTGCAAAGACCAATTCTAAGGCCCCGATCCACAACTAAATACACCACGCCAGGCACAAAAGTCAACAACCCTCGGGGTAAAAAGTACAACATGAACCCCATGCACATGCATGCACCATCCCGATATGCTTCCCCTTTAAACAGAGAGGGCATGGGTTCCTTGGGTCTACCCTCCGCCATTCCGAATCACGCGAGCCTGGAGCGCGAATCGCTGCCGCCCTCGCGTCGGGAGCGCTCGTGGAGCCAAGTCTGATAGACGCGGAGCCTCAGGGGTATGGAACCCAAGTCAAAATTTGGTGCAAACATGCGCAAACATGTAACGCGTGAACCATTCCGGTAAAGCAAGAACCCTTTTCTGAACCCAGACTCTACCGATCTGCTGGGAAGAACTCCCTGAACCCTAATCAGCCCCAATCCCAAAGCCAAAAATCCGAAGGGCTGCAGCCGAATTCGCCTTAGCCCGAACACCCCGCTATTAGCTCGCAGCGGCGTGGTGAAAAGGTCGCCCCTCTTGTGGTCAAACCTTTGTGCTTCGGGGCTACAAGGTCCGGAACTTGCACTTCTGTGTGTGTGCGTGCGTTTACGCACGGAATGCAAAGGTTGTGTTTTGAGGCGTCAACGGATGCGAGATACATTTACGTGCGCATGTACACATGTAGACAGGTGCCTACATTTAGCACTCGACATGCATACACATGCATGCACCAAATCATCCTCTCTGTGCATGTGTCGGCAAATGATAGACATGTATGTGTGTGTTATATATGGCATATGACAATGGATAAGTGGTAAATGAATCGAGATACGCCAACTATCTCTCTATATCTATATATATATATATACACACATTGTGCGCGTCTGTCTGTCTGTCCGTCAGTCTGCACATAAGTATGTATGTATGCATGCATGTATGGGTGTATATGTATATATATATATATGTATATATATATATGTATATATATATATATGTATATATATATATACATAGTATCACATATCATCAACACGGATAAAACACACATATGTGTGCACAATATATATATATATATACATAACGTACATGTATTTATATACATATGTACATGTAAACGTCTATGTTTCGTATATGGTTGTGTGTGGTGCAAAGTTTCCTTGCTACTGGTGTGGCCACAATGACACACACGCTTTGTAAAGAGACCTGGTATATGTACGCTCACCGAGCGCTGCTTCAAGTCCTGCCTCATGAACAGGCATGTCTGCAGCCCCAAGCACGCACGCATGGACATGCAAAGAGGCCTTCTCCAACTACCCCTTCTGCCAACAAAGAACCGTAAGCCCTGAAGTCAGGGAGCTAAACCCGCAACCATCCAGCTGACCCTAAGACATGCCAGCACTGCTTGCACCGACCACCTCCTCTCTCTCCATGCTTCCTTGGGGCAGGAGAACCGATTGTGCACGCCTGGTGTATGACCTCCCCTTCTAAAAGCCTGAATAACATTGGGACCCAAATGATAAGCCGCCTGATCTACATTGTAAGATCCAAACCCGTCGACTGACCGGTATATAGCCCTGGTACAGTTCACTCAAGAAGTCGGGGGCCTTGTAGGGGGCAGCTTCAGGAGGTCTTTGAGCCAACTTTCCCACTGAAGCACAATCTGGAGTTTTTAGGGGGTACCGTTGTTGGGGGTGTTCTTATACAAAGATCACCTATTGTGTCGGTAGGCCCGGCTGAACCTTCCCGAAGTCCCCTATACAGGGTTCTTGTCAAGGAGCCGACGTTAAGTTGCCATAGTACTGACAACATGTCTGCCACGAAGAAGCCCCAGTGACCAGCTAAAGCGACCTCATTCACAAGTAAACCCTAAAGCGCTAACGAACTCCTGAACCGAAGGCCTAGACCAGAGGTCGACAAATGCAGACTTGGTCTTCGGAGGGGGCGGCGGAAAAAGGAGTTTAGGGGTGTAGGGGTTCACGGCGTAGGGATTTAGGGTTCAGGGTTTAAGCGCGAAGCCCGTGTTCAGCTTGCGAGTGGCTGCAGTCTGGGGGAGTGCAGACCCACGGCGGAGGCCAAAACGACTGCACTGCTCTGCACCTGGTGTTGGCTGCTCGGGCTCTTCTTCAGGCTCCCTTAAGAACCCCCAAACCCACTTTTTTGTAGGTTCTTATAAACCCTAATATGGGATTTATAGGGACCCTACAAAAAAGTAGGTTTTGGGTTCTTAAGGGATCGGCGTGTAGGCAACCCCACAGCGGAGATTAGCTGAAAGTTTACTCAGTTTACTCTCCTCGGACTTTGGGTTTGGCGCTTCCTTGGCCGCAAGACTTGGAATGTAAGGAATCCATTTCTTATGGTCTGACATTTACCCATCATGGCTAGGCTGTGGTCCACGGAGCCCTGCCTGATTAGCGGGTTCATCTGCTGTGCCGGAGACCATTGCGACTACAACGGCACCTGAACGCCGCCCTTGATAAGCAGCAATGTCTGGAAAGTATGATGACTCTTGCCAATGGTGTCGCCGCTGCTGCGGCTGCTGCTGTTGCTGCTGCCGGCGCTGCTGCTACGACGACGACGAATGACGATTCCACGATATCGGCCCTGACGGCACTCACTATCATTGTCTAGCTCAGTCTGAAGAGAACGATCTAGGATGATCTGGGCTCTCCGTCCCTCTCATCTGAGGGAGCACTCGTTAGCCGCCTGGACCCTAGCGTTCATAACTCCCAAAGCTGTAAAAACCCTAAACCCTGAACCCCTAAACTGTAACCTTTACCCTCCACACCCAGATGCGGCCTGGAAGACCAGGGACAAAAGCAGCATCTTCCCAATGCCAACATCCAACGGCAGTCGCGAGAGCACGCGCCCTGAGGTGCCCCGGCTTAGGGCTTAGGAGTTTAGGGTTTAGGGTTTATATAGCGCTTGTGATAGGGTTAGGACGGTTAAGATAAAACAGCAGCAATGTAATATCGCGTTTAAGCTGACGGGTCGAAGCATTTGCTGTACGCATCTGCAGGTCAATACAGACCCCAAACCCAAAAACCTAAGCACTCAGCAGCTTTGAAATGGGGACCCCCGTGAGACTGGGCGGTCATCGTGTACAAGATTCCGAGCTGCTCAGGTGCACGACAGTATCCAAGGCTAAGTAGGCTTCCAGGCCCCCATAAACTATTGTAAAGCTGCGATATACAATCTTTGTACTACCGGAACCTACGGAATGTGCTCATTGAGACAAGCTCATACGCATAAAAACCTGCGGCTGCACGTATCGGATCCTTCAGACCCTACAGTAAACACCCTAAAATGGGCAAGCCCACGAAACCTAGCACGCTTCCGGGCCTAGCGGAGTGAGAGCCAGAAGGTGCTTGGGTGTCGACGTGGAGGAGTCCTGCCATCAATGATGGGTTTAGGTTGTGGGCCTTAGGCTTCTGGGACTACGCCATGTTATATGGGTAGTTCTCTAAATTAGTGTCCCTGTCTAGGTCCCCCATACAGTACGGCACCCTTTTAAAAAGGACCCTCTAGCATTCGCTGCTCGGAGAGACGCCCCGGCATCGGAGTTAGGATTTCGGACATAGGTCTCTAAACCCCCCATGAAAGCGTATTCAAAGCTAGACCCTACATCCTGAACCGCCTTCTGTTCCCCTGGCTGAGGGCTTGATAGGGTTGGTTGCTCTCTAGGTAGGGTTTGTAGAGTTTAGGGCCAGGGCTTTAGGGTTTCGGGCTTCGAATCTAGAGTTTAGTTTGGCTCCAGGCAGTTTCAGGTTTGGGGCTGATGGTTCAGCCTTAAGGGGATCAGGCTTCGGGGTTCAAGGTTATTTCAGGGCGTACCCATAGGCCCCATAGTAGTTTCTTTTTGGGATTACCTTATAGGATTCTAAATATGGTATGTCAGTGTATGTTAGGATCTTCGGATGCATGGCTTAAGGCTGCTCTGCGCTCGGAGGCTTCGGGGTTTAGGGCTTAGGGCTTACGGTTAAAGGCTACGCATGTGAGAGCTCAACAACATGTCTCGTTCTAAACTACCTCACAACCATAGCCTCTTAGATCAAGAACGGCCCTGCAACGCCTGGCTGAACTAGCCCCATAACGAAGAAAACCTTAAAGCCCCACGCGACCCTAAACCGTCAGCCCCTGACAGCGGCGTGTCCAGACCCAAGGCGTTCAGCGTCGCCGCTGTCTGCTGCAGGCCAAAACCGCTCAGCCAGCCTCCCGCCTGGTTCTTCAAGGATGGGGGTTTAGGGTTTTAGAAGGGCTGTAGAGTTTTTATCTGGTATTACAACAAACCCTCTTCACGAACGCCTACACCCTTAACCGATAAACAGCTACCTGAACAAACGTATTGATTAGCCGCTCATCGAAACCCCTATAAAACACGAAACAAACCGAAGCCGTCATAGAACCCTTTCCGAAGCCTGGTAAACGCCCTACACCCTGGACGCTTTTGAAACCGGACACCCTAAACCCTAAACCCTGGACCCTAAAACCCTAGCTGCTAGTGACTTCGTGGCGCCCTGGTCTCCGGCGCGTCGGCGGCCACGAGCGCTGTCCCGTCGCGGAGCTTCGGTGCAGGCATGCCAAGGGCCTCAAGAAGTACAAACGGTACTTTAAAAGGGCTTCTATCAGAGGTTTCGGGTTTGTAGGAGTTTAGTACAAAGGTTTGATGGTTAGAGTAGGGCTCCTTCTCGAAAACGTGTTCCTTCGAGGGCAAAGGGAGCTGTCGTGTCGGAAATTTTGTTTAGGAATTACCTTCGTGTGTACTGCAAGGTTGCCTTTGAGGCGGCTGTCCAATCAAATCATACTACCTCAACCATGAATACTGAATACTGACGAGTGTATACCGGAAGCAACCACACACACCCTAAGACTTGCGGACCCGTAACCTTACACGCCTTAAACGCTTTAATGGTTCAACCGTCAGCACAAAGGCCCTAACCGGAAGGCCACGCACGCAAAGCATCTTAGACAAAACCCTCGAAACCTTGCAACCTTTCAACCTTGAAGCGCCAGACTCCACACCCCACCGAACTTGTCAACGAAAGCTTCAGCTTGAGTTGCTATTGCTACCATTACGGATAGTAACGGTATTCATCATATCCCTACTACATACTACTATGACTAGTTCTTGATGATGATGATGACGACGACACTATACTGGCACTACGGCTGTTACTACTACCGCTACGCCAAGCACCCGGCCTGCCAGTCTAGTGGAACAGCTGCTCGCATGAGGAGCCTTGATCGGAAGGCTTTCGCTCTTAGGGCTCAATGTAATCCTGTCCTGTCACACAGAACTGTATCTATCCTATAGGGCCTACTAGGGTACCGCAAGGGAGCCTGCCATATGATTCAGGCCCCTTTGGATTCGAAATGTTCTAAACTATATCCTTTAGATAAGCGGCGCTCTGTAGTCCTGCCACCCCTAAATTGACAGCCAACCGAACATGCACTCACCAACAGTCTCAGGAATTCCTCTACACACGCACCCAGACCCAGATGTAAACCCCACTTCAAAAGCATCCGGACCCTAATCGGGAGCGGAAGCGGAATGAAACCGTCGACGTAGGATTCTTAGACGACCTGCATGTACTAAATGTCGTGGAGGTCGTCTTTCGCGCTCCTGTATTGCTTCCATCGTTCAACTCCCTAAACCTTTCCCCCATACAGACCTCCTCTAAAGCCTCCGGCCCTTAGTACAGCAGGCTCCCGGTGATTCTGTGACTGAGGGTTCAGAGCCTGTGTGCTGTTTTGGGGGGACAGGGGGGCGCAGCTGGGGACGATGTTGGAGTTTTTTTGAGTCGAGCACAGAAACTCAGCTCGACCTAAGCCGCAGCCCCTGTGATCCGCGCACACCGGAATCCTAAGAGCGATTGCACCCTAAACCCTGCATATCCCTCAATCCTTGCTTGAATCTGGCAAGGAATGTCCAATCATTCCTGACTGACCCGCACAATCGACAACTTGACCTAAACCCGAAACCCCGAACCCCAGATAAGCTCTAGCCCGTGGAGCACCGAGATCTCACCCTTTTTTGCAACAGGCTTCTTACTTCGCCTGGAGTCGGTCGCCTCTAAAGCCCGACATCTCACCCTAAACCCCTAACCCTAAACCCTTAAATGCTCCTTGCAGCTAGGCCACAGCCGCTGCAGTGCAGCGGCTACGGCCTCGCCCCGTGGAGACTCCGGCAGCCGGAAGCCTTAGAAGCAAAGAAACTACGGTCCAGGGTTTAGGGGTTTAGGGACCGGCAGGGCTAGAGAAAGGCCCCAAAAGCTGCATACACACACACACACACACACTCTGAAGTCAGGCCTGTCTGTCCCTAAAACGTCTTGTTGCCCAACTTCCACCATAAGGCGATGCAGCTCGAGGCCGAGGGCAAGAACCTGCAGAAGAGGTCCCTGCCAGCAGGGGGATCTCATGAATGAGGTCGGTTGCTCTCACAACTCGGACATGCCAGGCGAGGATCCATAGGTCGGTTTAGGGGTTTAGGGGTTTGGGGGTGTAGGGGTTTAGGGTTTAGGAGTTTGGAGGGTTTAGGGTTTGGGGGTTTTGGGCTTTAGGGGTTTGGAGGTTTAGGGTTCAGGGAGGTTAAGCTTCCCATCCAGACCTTGCCCTGCAGTGGGGGGTATGAGGGGTGTAATTGACCATACTCATAATAAGGAACCCTCAACATAGCGGTAACTATGTAGGCCCCTGGTGTAGGTAGGGATCGTAGGATCCTTGGCTGTTGATATGAATGGACCTGTTTTTTTGGGTTGCGCCTCGAAGGCCAGGGGAGGAGAATCGGAGCTTAACCCCCGAGATTTCTAACAAACTCAACCTAAATCACCCCAAAAACTACCCCACCC
>CAJNDV010031526.1:0-22220 GCA_905221635.1 Symbiodinium sp. CCMP2456
GGGTTTAGGGTTTAAGGTTACTGTGGGAAGACTAGCAACGGAATTGCAATCGGCATGTCAATAAGGGCAAACGAAAATCATGATGTTAGAAAACGGCGTATAAATGTCAGTACAGATGGTGGCAACGGCCATGTCGAGAGTAGTGTATGCGTGTCTGTGTATGTATGTAAATATGTATGTGTACATATATATATATACATATATATATATATAGTTACGTATTTTTGTCTTTTTTATTGTACAGTACATGTTTTTATGGCACGCAAAGGTTTTAGGCCATCCGACCCAAACCGTAAACCCTATACTAGCCTATACACCCTACGCGTCCAACATCCGCAAACAGTAGACCCTACACCATAAAACCCCACAACCCCCAACAGAATCCTAAACCCAGAACCTTGAAAACCTATCACCGAAACATCTCTGCTAATCTAGGGACCTTATAATTAAAATAGCGTTTTGGGGTATATTTTATATACTATAAATATAATAAGAAACCCCACACAACCCTATTCTAATTATTACGATCGCTACATTATGTAAACCTAAACTCAAAGTTTGAGCCAAGTGGCTTAGGGGCATCTCGGCACGTGGTGGCCTTGGTAAGACACCGAAACCCACCCCTAAACCCTAAACCCTAAACCCTAAACCCACAACAAACAAACGGATAAGGCTTCAGATTCAGGCTTAGGAGCAGGTTTTGGAGCTCAGAAGCTTTGGGGTTTAGGGTTTAGGGTTTAGGGTTCAGGGTTTAGGGTTTAGGGTTTAGTTGAGGATTAATTACTTCGGGATCTGAAGGCAAGTGGGGCGAGGGCTCCAAGGTCTTCGATTCGTTGAGACTTCACTCTGAAGGAACCTGGGGGCTAGGATTAGGGGGACCCTTGGGGATATAGGGTTTAGGGTTTAGGGTTTAGGGTTTAGGGTTAAGGGTTTAGGGTTTAGGGTTTAGGGTTAATAAGGTCCCTTTTAAGGGAGCCGAAAGTAGGGTTCAGAAGGGGTACCCTTTAAGGGGTACCCCTAATAATACTACCTAGAACCCCATTATCAGGTCAGGACGGGTTCTTTATATAAGGGGCCTTAATAATTAGAATAGGGGTTTTGGGGTATAGTGTATTATAATAATGAGGAACCCCCAACAGAGTATAGGTGATTATTGAGACCCCTATGTTACACCCCGAACCCCCAAACTCCCAAACCTGAACCTCCAAACCATGCGTCTAACCCAAACTCCCAAAACCAGACTACCCAATTCGAGCCCTCACACCGAAGTCCGTGCGACAGATCCCCTCCCAAAAAGCAAGCCTTAGAAAAAGAACAGCACCTTCGAAGTATGTAGTTCACCTAAACCCTAAACCCTAAACCCTAAACCCTAAACCCTAATGCCACGCCGCCGAACGCACGTAAAGATCGTCTGCATCCTTTCCAGTGAGCAAGGCTCCCAGGGTAGTTACCATTATAGGAGCCTTATAGAAAGTCTATATACTTTATAGAAGCCTTATGGGTGGTTGTCAAAATTATGGTCCCTTTTTGGGTCCGTAATATAATACGGCACCTAATGTTTAGGGTACCCCAAATGGGACCATAATTTTGACAACTACCCTTATAGAGGCCCTATATACCCTAAACTCCCCATCCGTAGATTCCTTTAACTAAGATGGAGCTGGTCGGAGGCTTTCGAGTTCTTGAGCCCTTCGCCCTTCATCCCCATACTTTGTGTTAACGCAGGGGCCTTCATAATTAGAACAGGGTCTTTCGGGGGTTCCTTTAAAGGGCTCCTTAAAGGGTTCTATAAGGTCTATATTAGGGTTCTATATTAGGGGCTTTGATGATGAGACCAGGGTGTAGGGGTATAGTATAGAGTTTTTGGGCTTAGGGGGGATGTTCTTACTCAGTGCTCCGACCTCGGCGAATGTCTTAACTGGGGCTCAGGGCTGTGAGAATTCGCGGTCTATGATGGTTTGGGTCTACATAAGGCTTAGCCTTCAGGTTTTTTCTATGAAAGCAAAAGAACAGCCCCAAGATCGAGAAATGCCCATCCGGCACAAGCATTTCAACAGTCACCTCTGAATCATACGCAATTATCAGTCACATGCATCAACACTCTTTACCCTGAGCGCCAATTTAAAGCCGTCCCGCCCAAGTCATGTGCGGCACCTTGAGCATATTCAATGTTCCATGAGCAGTTTGTTGGAGCTCAGCCTAAACCCTAAGCCCCAGACCCTACCTAAAACCCTCCAACCCCACTGCAACACAGTATACAACCCTCTGTATATCCCCTTCGAAATTCCGCTAGAACCTACAAACTGGACTTCAAACTTCTAGCCGTAGAACCCTTTTTCGGGCCCAGATGCTCAATTGATATATTCTTTGCTCCGATGGACCGATGGATTACTGAATGGGTTCAGGGCTTAGGGCCAGCTCTACTATGGACCCTAAACCTGAAAACCCCGAAGTGCTAGCACTTCGTGCTCCTAGGCTCGCCCCTTTAAGCCGCAACGCCCAAAGCCCGCCCAGAGATTGCAATACCGTAACCATAACCATATCCCCTCATCATCTCCATCCATGCATACTCTACATTAGGCCTCTAAACCCTGAACCCTAAACCCTAAGCCCCACAAGCCCCAACGCTCTCAGCTCACGTCATGACATGAAGTTCCACAAGCTTGGGGTACATTCCTCTTCCTATACTGAACTTAGACCCCCTGCAAAAATTATAATTTTAGCTGCTTCTTAGGGTTTATAGTAGCCAAAGATTAAAAATTATTTCTAAGTACCCCTAAGAGAGGCGCTGCAAAGTTCGGGGGTGTGTTCCTAATATCAGGGCCGTAACCCTAAGGGGTTCAAAATTACCCAATAATCATATGCTCTGCCAAATAGTAACCTACATAACTACTATCCGAAACCTAAGTACCTGATTATTGGGTCTTTTGGACCCTTGGGGTAATAATTACCTATGCTATTTTGGGGGCTCCTTATTATGAATATGGTATGATAAGGGACGCCCATATAGACGACATATAGTCGAATCCTCCTCCTGGGGTCATGACTGTGCATCTCCGATATACCCCAAAGCCCTATTCTGAGTATTAAGACTCCTCATATAGAACCCTACTATAGATCCCTGAGAGAACCCTCTAAGGAGCCCTTTCAAGGAACAAACCCTCCGGCACGCCTCCGTTCCTTCTAGCGCCCGCGTTTGTGCGAAGCACCAAAAGGGTGGTGAATTTCAAACGGGCACCGCGCTGGGGTTCCGAGCCGAAAGGCGAGGGGGGACGTCTGTCTGACAGCTTGTTTAGGGTTTAGGGTTTAGGGGTTTAGGGGTTTAGGGGTTTAGGGCTTTAGGGCTTGGGGTTTAGGGTTTAGGCTTGTTTCCAATGGTTTGAGGGTTTAGGGTTTAGGGCTTAGGGTTTGGGTGTCAAGGGTTTTGTTACTGTCGCCGTCACGAAGCCAGGTATATTGCCTAAGTCGTTCAGGCCTGGTTTTGAAGCTTCAAACCCAAAACACAGCCGTTAACCTCATTCCGATCACAGCTGCTGTAGCGTACTGGTTTAGGGTCCGATGCAGGCTGCTAGACTACTATCCCTAGCAGCCGCAGGCTTAGGGTTTGGACGTAGGGTTTGGGGTTTAGGGTTTAGGGGTTTGATAATTTCAGCACGACTACGCGGAACATGGGCTCTTCTATGGGCTTTCGCAGCTTTGACCCTCGATTGAAACATAAAACTTTCTTTGGGGGTTTCTTTTGCTCGGCACCTGTTATTCCTAGATGAGCTCCACCTGCTACAATATCCAGCAAATCAATACTCTAGCCGAACCCGAACCCTAAACCCTAAATCATGAACCCTACCAACCCTCACAAAACTTGCAACTTCAATCACACCGCGGAAGGCGTTTTGAGAGTTTAGGAGTTCAGAATAGGGTTGGCGTGTACCTCCCGAAAGTGACTTTGCCAGAATCCTTATAACATGCTCTAAGAACCCTCATAAAATCCTCCTAAACCCCTGAGCCCTAACCGGTCTTAGACCTAGACCCCCCAACCCTTAAACCCCAAAATCCTACCTAAAACCCCAAAGAGCAAGCCAGAAAGCCAGAACCAGAACACTCATACCTGCCATACAAAGATTAAGGAAATCCAGCACTAACCATCCTTGGTCCATGTACCAACTTTCTGCGGTTCACGAAATCTCAACCCTAAACCCTCAACACTAAACCCTGAAAAAAGGCACCAACACCTAAAACCTTAAGCTAAAACATAAAAGCCTCGATCACGAATGCTTCATACTATCAGCAAACCCCTACACCCCTAAGTCTGCAAGCCCTCAACCCGAAACCTTAAACTCTGAAACCTCTCAACCCTAAACCCCTAAACTCCAAACCTTATAAAAGCCCCTGAACAAGACGAACGTCCCTAACACCACATTCATATAGTTCCGTTGTGGATCCCTTGAAGGATCCCGCAAAAAGTCCTCAACCCCTAGTATCCTTACATAGTACCCGAATGGATCCCTTAAAGGAGCCCTTTGGAGTAACCCCTATAGACCCCTACAGCCACCCCATAAACCCTAAGCCCCTCAACGCATAAACGGCCGACACGCCTCAACCCTGACCCCTACACCACAAACAGGGGAACCCCTAACCACTTCTTAAGGGGATTGGGCCGCCGGCACTGACAAAGACCCATTTTGGGGTCAGGACCTGATGGGGTTTAGGGTTTAGGCTTTGGGGTTTAGGGTTTAGGGTTTAGGGTTTAGGCTTTAGGCTTTAGGGTTTAGGGCTTGGTGTGATCGAGCTCTTGGACTCTTGAAGAGATTTGCACGGCTTCTTCGAGGGTTTGTCGAGTTTAAACAGGTGTCGGGGAATGGGGGGGGCCTCTACCGGTTTCAGGGGGTGCTTCTGGAGTTCCTGCGGGGTTCTGTAGGGTTGTGTCAGGCATAAGGGACCACGGGCAGTTGCAAATGATGAGGGTTGGAAATATCTTCAGACGCCTTTCCGTCATCGACTATTATTTCTCAGCTTGTGGGGAGTCTTTCCAATCTCTGCAGGTCAGGGTTAGGGCTCACTGTGGGGGCCTTAATCAATAGAATACGGGTTTGGGCTTCTTCAAAGTAGACTTACAGTAAGGAACCCAACAGTAATATTGGCAATCCTGTAGGCTTCTAAATGTAGGGGGCCTAAAGAATTACCAACAATACCATATTGTGGGGGCTCCTTACTATACTTATAGTACAACGGGTCCCCAAAATCCTATTCTAATTAATAAGGCCCCTAAACCCTAAACCCTTATAGCAGCCCTTATAGAACCCTTTAAGGAACCCTTTAAAGGATCCCCAAAACCCTTTCTAAATTAGGGGCTTTGCCTGCAGGTCTTGAGCCGCTACGTCGGCGGCCATGAGCCCCCTAAACCCCGAAACCCTAAGCCCTAAACCCTGAACCCTAATTTAGGGTTTAGGGTTCAGGGTTTTAGGGTTTGGGGTTCAGGGTTTAGGGTTTAGGGTTCAGGGTTTAGGGTTCAGGGTTTAGGGTTTAGTAAACCCTAAACCCTAAATCCTAAACCGTACGGGCTGAGGGTTTAGGGTTTGGGGCAAAATGTAAACTGAATTCTAAACTTATACACATTCCCAAACCCAAAACACCAATGCAGCAAAATTCAAGCCCTGCCAATGAACCAGCGAAAACTATCGGCTGTTGGATCAGGGTTTCGGGAAACAAAACGATGCCCCCCAGACGAGAAATGGTTCACGCGTTGCTTGCTCTTCAAGCACAACCCAATCAACCAGTAACACCAAAAAACCCAAAACCGAACTGTAGAAACCAAAGACCCCAAACAGACTACAACTGCAGAAACCCAAAACCCCAAACAGACCCCAACTGCAGAAACCTAAAAGCCCTGAACCCCGCAAATCCCTGGCCCTTCTCGATATCAGCACCCGAAACCCTAAACCCTAAACCCGAAACCGTAGCCTGGCTCCGACTCTGCTCAGCCGCAGAAACGCCCGCACATGATGAATCAGAGTGGAGACTCTGAAAGATTGCTTGATGGCTCGCTGGCTCTTGGGTACCTGTACCTGAAACTGCGATAACCTATGGCTCTTGTCATAAAACACGAATATGAAATCATAGGGAGCCTACAAAGAACAGGTTCCGGTAGATTAAGGTAAGTAAGTTTTTACACGCATTGTTCAGAAGTTAATCCTGCCGTCAGCGGGCTTTCATAACTATGCCTAGTAAAACACGACCTATATGTAACAGGCTAGGACCAGAATCTTGCCACAAAGTCCGACCCTAGACCCTAAACCCTAAACTTCGCGGGTGCTAGAGCTGCCTCCCCGAAAGCTAAACTCAACACCTGCAGCCGTGATCCCCACATGCTGATGTATGGGCCTGAATGAGGAGAGTATGGCTTTGGGGGCATAAAACGGCATACTTGTTCTATTGGGGACTCTCGGCGCATGAAAGCATTGAGATGTGGGCTTCGGCACTAACCTGTAAATATTACACTGCTTTCAAGCCCACCCTAAACCCTAAACCCTAAACCCTAAGCCCGTATATCCTGAATCTGCGCTTCATGGAAGCGAACGTTGTGCAGCTTGAGACAAAGCCGGTCGAGAGGTGCGTGGTGGGTTTTTTTTACGGCTGAGGGGGCCGGTTAGAGTCTAGGGTTTAGGGTTTAGGGTTTAGGGTTTAGGGTTTAGGGTTTAGGGTTTACGGCTTGGGGTTTAGGGTTTAGGGTTTGCCAGGGGCTTCATCAGGTTTTGCAAAGAATTGGAGCTCAAAGATCTCGCGTTTCCGTGGGGCTAATAATAAAGACAGAGTGGAGCTCCACATGACGTGACAGGGATCTTTCTGGAGCTTGCGGCGTCAGGTTTCAATAGGGCTTAGGGTTTAGGGGTTATAAGCTTTAGGCCCTAAACCCTAAACCCTAAACCCTAAACCCTAAACCCTAAACCCTAAACCCTAAACCGTGGCTCCGAGGCATGGCTCGTCGGGTTGAACCGACGTGCTATGTATCTCGAACTTCGGCAACGTTCAGTGGAGTATACAGCCTCCGCCATTGTGCGTCATTTGCTATACCCCGAGGCCCTATAAGCCTCACAGACCCTAAACCCTAAACCCTTAACCGTACTATAAGCCTCACGAACCCACCCTAAACCCTAAAAAGCCTACTACAAAAAGCCTTCAAACCCTAAACCCCAAAAAGCCTACTATAAGCCTTCAAGCCCTAAACCCCTTCCCTAAAACCCTAAACCCTGGGAGACGGAGGCCTGGTGCCGTGGGGACGACTCTGCATTCAGGAAACAGGTCTGGAAAGTTCTGGCTTAGGGCTTTGGGTTTAGGGCTTAAGGCTTAGGGTTCTGGGTTTAGGGTTTAGGGTTCAGGGCTTTGGGTTTAGGGTTTAAGGTTTAGGGTTTCGGGTTTAGGGTTTAGCGCTAAGGAATTGCAAGGGTCTTCGGGTCAAGGGTTTAGGGCTCATTTCAGGGAATGGCACCGAACTGTGATGAGGTGAAGTGCTTCGACGCCTGAATCGCAACCATCGTGAACCCATATCCATGCTCTACATAAACCCTACACCGTAAACCCTCAACCCCTCGCAACCTGCCAGTCTAGTACGGGGCTTAGGTATGCTTAGAGTTTAGATTCGTTTAGATGTGTTTTGATATGTTTTAGGGTTTAGCTGTATTTTCTATATGATGAAGCCGGAGAAAGCCCATTCAAGCTCCAGAAGTTTTAGGGTTTAGCTGTATTTTCTATATGATGAAGCCGGAGAAAGCCCATTCAAGCTCCAGACGACCCCACGCCTTGCACATTAGGGTTTAGGGTTTAGGGTCAGGTATCGACCCCGGGTTCAGGGTTGAGGATTTGGGGGTTTAGGCTTGAGGGTTTAGGGTGTAGGGTTGAGGGTTGGGGGTTTAAGGTTGAGGGTTTGGGGCTTTAGGGTTGAGGGTTTAGGGCTTAGGGTTGCGAGTTTGCGGGTTTAGGGTTTAGGGTTTAGAGTTTAGGGCCCCGCAGCTTGGTCTTGTGGCAGCTTGCTAATAGACCTAAACGCCCAACAATACGCTATCACCAACGCCACAATCATAGCACTAATTGTCACACGAAGAGCTACGACAATACTCCAAAACCAAAAAGCCGGAGTCCAACACCCTTCAACTCAAGATAATTTGACAGACGCAGGCGTGCAGTCAAGCGTTCCTCGGACCTACGAAAAGAAACTACCATGAGGGCTGCCGACATATTCTCGTAACCGTAAACCTAAACCCTAAACCCTAAACCCTGCAGCTCAGGGCTTGTAGCATGACTCTGGGTTTGGGGGATTCCTATTGCGTGTATATTGGGTAAGAGCTATATATGATTCCCACTACGTACTCACTACTCAGATCCACATATGTGGTGTTGGCTTAGAGCTTGATAAGAGCACAGGGTCCGGCAGGGATTAAATTTGATTTGTGGATCCCGGCCCCAGCCGTTGGGGGGTTAGCGTCCAGGGTACGCGGTTTAATTTGGCCTTAGGACTGGCGGGTTTACGGAGATGGCCAGACGACATAGAAAATCGTTGCCAATAGAAACCCTAAACCCTAAACCCTAAACCCTAAACCCTAAACCCTAAACCCTAAACCCTAAACCCTAAACCCTAAACCGTATCTGTGCTTTCGATCGATTTCCACTGTCTGTACCCGAAACCCTAAACCCTGCACCCTAGGATCCGAAACCCTAAAACTGCTGAAAACCCTCAAGCCCAAAACCCCTAAACCCTAAAAACTCCTATAGGGTTTAGGGTTTAGGGTTTAGGGTTTAGGGTTTTAGGGTTTTAGGGTTTAGAACCTGAGGCCTGTAACATTCAGGGCCAAGTCTTGGCCAAGGCGCCGCACAGCTAATTTCTCCGGATCTCTGAGGCATCCATGCTAGGGTCTAGGGTTAAGAGTTTAGGGTTTAGAGTTTAGAGTTTAGGGTTTAGGGTTTAGAGTTTAGAGGGTTTAGAGTTTAGGGTTCTTTTGGAGGGTCCTTACAAGAAGGATCTTCCTACTTGGGGTCTCTTGGTTTTGAAGTTCCCAGATCCCTACGAATCTTTCCTTATCCTGCACACATTCGGGCTTATAGTTTAGGGTTTAGGGTTTAGGGGTCCAATAGTTGGAAACCCCATAGCCTCAATCCTTAAGAGTCATGTATAGGAAATCCCAGCACTATTTGTCCTTAATCCGGTTTCCAACTCTTGGGGGTGTACTATAGGGTGTACGGGTCAACGTTTCAGCTTAGTCTAGGGCAACTTACATGTACAAGGCCAGAAATGGCTTTGTCGGTAGATCGTGTACTTATAGTTGACAACAGACGTGCTGCTTGGTAGTTCCACGTACCAAGACCATGTAGATTTCCCCAGAAACCGGGAACAAATCAAATCGAAAGCTGATCAATTGTCAATGAAGCACCATCCTAACCCTAAAGCCTCAACTGTATACGACATCCTCAACTCCTAAACCCCAAAAGCCCTCATACAAAAACCCTCATAAACCCTGAAAAGAACATTGCATAACACTCTATACCCAAACCCTAGACCCCAAACCCTAAACCCTAAACCCTGAACCCTAAACTCGAAACCCTAAACCCTAAACTCTGAACCCTAAACCCTAAACCCTAAACTCTTCTAAAGCCTAAACTATAAACCCTAAACCCTAAACCCTAAACTCTGAACCCTAAACCCTAAACTCTAAACCCTAAACTCTAGACCCTAAGCCCTAAACCCCCAACCGAAATGGCCCCAGAGATCCCCAAAAAACTTGTCCCGGCCGGGATCGCGCCGCCCCTCCGGGCGAATTCGGAAGCGGGGGCCTCGCATGGCCAAGGTTGCACACGGACTGGGCTTTAGGGGTTTTTAGTGGTTTTTAGGGCTTTTAGGGCTTTTAGGGTTTTTAGGGTTTAGGGTTTAGGGTTTAGGGTTTAGGGTTTTAGAGGGCTTAGGGTTTAGGGTTACTGTAGGGACCTTAATAATTAGACTACGGTTTTGGGGGGTTCCTTATCATAGATATGTGTATATATATATATATGTATACAATTACCCGACAACCCTATTCTAATTATTAAGGCCCCTATATTCTGGGATTTAGGGTTTAGGGTTTATGGGTTGAGGCTTTATGGGTTCTTGTTTTGTAACTTGGGGTAGGAATTAAAGCTGCATTTCTGCAGCATGTAAAGCATGGGTTGAGGAATGAAAGTGAAGGCTTGATTCCAAATGTGTAGGTTCAGGTTGTAGGGTTTAAGGGTCCCAAATAATCAGATACGGTAAGGTTCGACTAAACCCTAAACCCTGAACCCTAAACCGTAAACCCTAAACCCAAATAATCAAATGATCAGATATAACAAGGTTTGCTGCCTCGGCAGCTCTTGATCCCACATTTCTTCTAGCAGGGCTTCAACGGCTCGACATCGCCTGAAGGTTGGTAGTTCTCTAAACTAAGGTCTCTTATAGGGTCCCTTTTGTAAGAGTGCCGCGCTAAAAGGGGGTTTCCGAAAATAAGGGGGCCCTAATATAGTGCCCTAAATAGTAGGATCCGTATTATAAGGACCCCTTAAATAAGGTACCCCTTATTTTCGGAAACTCCCATATTGGGACCTAAAGAAGGGACCCTAATTTAGAGGACGGCGCCAGGGGCATCCTGGCTCTACTGCAAAAGGGCGCTGGAAGTTACTTGCAAGGCGCGAGACCCTAACCTCTGAACCGTGGGTTTAGGGTTTAGGGTTTAGGGGGGTGCTTAGGGTTTAGGGTTTAGGGGTTTAGGGCCTGGGGTTTAGGGGTTTAGGGCCGAAGGTTGAGGGTGCAAAACCCCAAACCCTAAAACCCCAAGCCCGAAACCCACCCATGCGGATCCTTCGAACCATAGAAGCCCTGTTAAAGCCTTGCAGCTAGCATATGGCTCACAGGCTCAAACGGGATCTGTTACTTCTGTATACTTCTATAACCTATATAGGACGATATATGGTCATATGATTACTGAGTATTCCAATCTCAAGAATCACATAAGACAACCAAAGCCAGCCCTAGTGGAACCCATATAGCTGTATAGAACCTGATAAAGCCCTTGTAGAACCCCTCAACAACCCCCAAAAACACCCTCATAAACCTGCAAATCCGCCTTGCAAAGATGTTTTTGAACTCTTATGGACAGCTGAAAGACCCCTAAACCCTAAACTCTAAACCCTAAACCCTAAACCCTAAGCCACCACAGAAGCCCCGTAAAACCCTGAAACACGTCCCAAGGCCTCCTAGCCCTCCTTGGGGCAAACATCCGCCGGCTCGACGGCGCGGACGAAGAGCGAGGGAACCTCACGGTTTAGGGTTTAGGGTTTAGGGTTTAGGGTTTAGGGTTTAGGGTTTAGGGTTTAAGGTGTAGGGGTTTAGGGTCTAGGGCTGAGGGGTCCCCAAAGCCTTTAAGGCTTTGGGGTTTAGGGTTTAGGGGTTTAGGGTTTAGGGTTTAGGGGTTTAGGGTTTAGGGCTTAGGGGTTTAAGGCTTTGGGGTTTAAGGTTTAGGGTGTAGGGGTTTGTAGGGGTTTAGGGGTTTGGGGGTTTTGGGTTTAGGGGTTTAAGGCTTAGGGGTTTAGGGTTTAGGGGTTTAGGCGTTTAGGGTTTAGGGTTTAGGGAGTGTTTAGGGAGGGTTTAGGGGTTTAGGGGTTTAGGGTGTAGGGTTCCCAGTAACCCGTCAATAATCAGGGTACCCTTGTTCCTACTATTTGGCGTTAATAAGGGAACCCGAAAAGAAAAAGGGCAGAAGGGTACTACTGTGGAACGTAGTTATGGGGTCTAACGTGGGGGCCTTAATAATTAGAATAGGGTTTTGGGGGTCCCTATTATACTTAAAGAATAAAAAACCCCAAAGCCTATTCTAATCTTTAAGGTCCCTATACTGGAGAGTCTAGGACGTATGTCTGCAGTTAAAAACCCTAAACCCTAAAACCCTAAACTCTAAAACCCTAAAACCTAAAACCCAAAGCCCCTAAACCCTAAAACCCTAAAGCCTCAAATTCAAAGCCCCAGGCCCCAAACCCTCAACCATCTCCCTAAGGGTCCGAGTAGTCCTTATTTATGGTTTTAAGTACCCAAAAAGGCCCCAAAGTCCTTGAATAATGGGCACTTGGACCCTCAGTGACCCTAAAACCTAAACCCCTAAACCCTGAACCCTAAACCCTTAGGGTGGGTGTTCGCGGTTTAGGCTTTTGGCTCTCAGAGTCTGGCGATGAGCGCTTAGGGTTTACGGAGCCTGGGTAGGGGTTTAGTATTTTGGGGGTTGGGTTGAGGGCTCACGAGGGTTTCTGAGGTTCCTTCAGGGGTTCTAAGGTTCTGAGTCGGTTTAGGGCTCTATAGGGTTTACATGCATTCTGGGTCCTATGAATAGTAACCCTAAACCCTAAACCCTAAACCCTAAACGTGATTAATGGAGGTTCCTTCTCGGGTTCCTTGAAAGGTTCCTTCAAAGGCCTCTAGGAGTTCGGGGTTGTTGGAATTTCGGGGTTTAAAATCTAAGGCCCTAAACCCTAAACCCTAAACATTGGGTTTGGGGGGTCGGGGCTTTAGGGTTGTGGTGGTCAAGGCCCTAGTGTTTGGGGTTCAGGGCTTCGGGGTGGAGGGATATAGGGATTTCCAAAAATAGGGGACCCTAAAATAATATCCTAAATAACAGGATCCTTATTATAAGGACCCCAAAATAAGGTACCCCTTGTTTTTGGAAACTGCCATATAGAGGTTCAGGGATCGGAGTGAGGTGTCCAGAGGGATTTAGGGCGTTAGGGCTTCGGGGTTTACCGGTTCGGGGGTTGAGTAAGCAGGAGTTAGGGCTCTAAGGGGTTTAGAAGCTTAAGGATTCAGGGGTTTAGGGTTTAGGGGCTTAGGTTTAGGGGCTTAGGTTTTAGGGGTTTAGGGGTTTAGGGGTTTAGGGGTTTAGGGGTTTAGGGTTTAGGGTTTACTACGAGGTGTTTTGCGGCTCCGGTTACTATTACCTACGTACTTCTATTTTGAGGGTACCACTCTCTAGCTGCATGGGCTAACGACCTTTGAAGGGCTTTGAGCTTTCTACAGGTTTTTGTGTTGCCATATTGATACCGTTTTCACTGTAATCATCCGACTACTTCGAAGCATAAGGCCCTCAGCCCGTTCAGGACCCAATGCGCCTTCCGTAACGAATCAGAGATTATACCTAACAACATTCTAATGAAACCCTACATAGCTTAAGCTGTATTCCTTCATCTTAAAAGGAAGCCCTGCATACGTAGCTCTTCGACTAGCTTCCACCATCACGAAGGTGAGGTACCTTAAAGCCTAAACTCTGCGCCCTAAACACTGGACCCTACACCCTAAGCCCTATATTCTAGATCTCTGAGCCAGGAGCTAATTTCATCCCACTCCTCGGTGGGGTTGGACCCCGGCACTATTCCAGCACCCGCATAGACCTGGCGCCATGATGAGGGTGGTAACAATACACAAACACCAGAATAGATAACTTAACGTGTATAGATAGATAGATCGATATATATATATATAGAGAGAGAGAGAGAGATGGGCAGGTAAATAGATAGATAAATAGATATACAGCTAGGTCGAGAAATAGATAGATAGATAGATAGATAGGTAGGTAGGTAGGTAGGTAGGTAGGTAGGTAGGTAGGTAGGTGGGTAGGCAGATCGCTATATATATATATATATATATATATATTATATTGATGTTACATACAATGTTGAATTCTTAGATATGTAGATGTTCAGGGTTTAGTTTCAAGGTCTACATGCATGTCTGCCTTTGTCAATAACTCATGGCAAGACAGCAGTGCACGAGGTTGGAAGAAGAGTAAGAGAGATGAAGAGAGACATTGAGTGCTTCTGTGGTTTGTCTTTGTTGGGACTGCTGGTTATCTTCTTTAATCTAGGCACGTGCACAAGTCCGCAAGTGCGCTAAAACCTCTGTGTGAGCATTCCACCCGAAAGACGAACAAGAAAACTAGCAATTCAGCCCCCCCAGATAGTCTAATACCCCTCAGCCAAGGAATCCCTAAATAACCCTAAACCCTAAACCGAAGTGGGCGTAGTATTGTGGTTTGAGGTACAACCTTTGGTAACAAGGTCTTGGCATCCCTGGGCAATTGCGGAGAGAAGGATCGGAAAGACATCTAATTTTAGAAATCCCTGAAACGTCGGTGATGACCCTGTGTTTCAAGGCCCCATGTACTGCATAAAGCCATGATCGTGATGAAATACCCGCTGCAAGCAGAGTCCCTGACAAGGGTACCTCCTAAACCCTAAACCCTAAAGCCCTAAAGCCTAAACCATATAATAGCGGCTGCAAGCAGAGTCCCTGACAAGGGTACCTCCTAAACCCTAAACCCTAAAGCCCTTAACAGCGGCTGCAAGCAGAGTCCCTGACAAGGATACTAAAGCCTAAACCCTAAACCCTGATAACCTTCGCGCTTCCCAGGCTGCCCTACATTTCCCCAGAAATCGGGTTCTGGTTTCAGGGTTTAGGGTTTAGGTTTTAGGGTTTAAGGTTTAGGGTTTAGGGTCTAAGGTTTAGGGTGTGAGCTTAAGGGTTTAGGGTTTAGGGCCCGGACCCTGGGTCAAATAAGCTACCTTTTTATCTGACTTATATCAGGAAGTCATATTAAGGAGCCCGAAAAAGGTAGATTCGTTCGGGTCCAGGTGGGGTTTCTAGACTACTGCTTGTAGCAGAGCCTAGCTCAAGTTCTTGGCCACCTTGTTTCCGAATCATCGGGCAGCAGGAACCCCAAAAGCCCAAACACAGCCCAGAAATCTAAACTGAGTAGAGCAGCATTGTAGGCACAGCTTCTGTAGAAAACCTATGTAGTCCTTGACCAGTTACTCTCAGGGTCCATGCACCAAAATAGTATGCCCCTTGTTATACCTTTATAGTACTACCCTTTCAGGCACTAATATAGGGGCCTTAATACTTAGTAATTCGAACAGGGTTTTGGTGCCCACTATACTAGGGAACCCCCAGAATAGTATTGGTATTTATTTAAGCCCCTACATTACACCCTAAACCCTAAACCCTAAACCCTAAACCCTAAACCCTAAACCCGGGCACATGGGCCCTAAGGGTTGGCTCGTTTCCAAGAGCCACAGCCCGGAGTTCTCGGCCCTGGGCATGCAAATGCCGCCCCTCTGTCAGCAATGCCGAGCCTGGGCACTCTCGGGAGGGTTTAAGGTTTTAGGGTTTTAGGGTTTAGGGAGGGCAGCCGAGCGCCCAGGGGTGGTGGACAAGTCTTCTCCAGCTTGTGTCGGTTATGTTTTCAAGCTGCCAAAGGTAACTTTAGCGCCTTGACGGACTTGCACAGGGTGTCGTGGATAACCTAGGCTCCCCCCAACCACCACCTCTCCGACCCTCAGCGTATCGAAGTCCTGGGTGAAATGGCATGGAATCTCCTGAGAAAACTGTTCGGAACGCACAGAGGCCGCTGTGTAGTTTGGGACTTCCTGCTTAAAGTGAAGCTGTGCGTGTGCCAACTCTCCCTCCTTCTCGAACTCCAACATAAGCCCTAAACCCTAAACCCTAAACCCTAAACCGCCATCCCCTAACAACCTCAACCTTCGAGGCTTCCGGTGAGCCCTACATAAATATAGGGTTTAGGGTTTAGGGTTTAGGGAATATTGCTCTGTGAAATCCATGCTCACCTGTCTCCTAGCCCTAGGATTGGGGCGGCTTGTTTCAGAGATGGCTTGTGGGCTCCCATCGAGATGTGCTCTCGTGCACAATTTTCTGAAAGTGGATGAAGTTTGGGGTTTAGGGGTTTAGGGTGTAGGGTTTAGGGTTTATGAAGGGTCTAGGGTTCTGGGTTTAGGGGTTAAGTTTTGACACGGCTCAAAGGTGGAAGGTAGGGTTTAGTTTAGGGCTCTTGTCCATGCCCCTCGAAGCTTTGGAATGCCCAAGAGGGAAGCTCCGCCCAATGCTATATCGCATAACCCTCTCTTCAGATGAGCTAGGAAAGTAGGGACATCATACCTGAAAGCTTACGTTTGGGTGGATTTCTGGATCCAACGGGCTCCTGTTAACGAGCTGAACTCAAGCTACCCATACTATAGAGAGTATCTACTATTCTCTAGTTCTTTATCAAGTTGCCTAATATGGTATAACTTGAACTCAGTTCCTTAACAAGAGCCCGTTCCACGGTTGAGAACCACTTTTCCATTTCGCGGCTGCGAGGATGCCTCAGGCACTCACCGGATCCGCAGGAACCTAAGCGCCTCTTCCCCGGATCTGAGCCCATCGGGGTACCTCATATTATATGAGTACGTAAAAACATATTCATTATAATAGTCATGGATCATCATCATAATAACAGCACTAGGAAGCCTTGTAGGAATAGTAATCTAGTCGAAGTTAGTATACCGGTAAAATTTGCGAAAGAAGATGCCAGGCTTGTGCGCCTACCCCCCCCCCCCACCAAACAAGTCAAGATTGCATCGAAAACACCGTTGCAACGAAACCACGAATTACGTGAGGGCTTTGGGTTCAGGTTTCAAGGTTCTTTTTTGGTAAAATCTGCATACCGACAAAATATAGACACACCGGCAGTCTAAGCCACCCGGACGGATTCACGGCTTCAGGCTTGGGCTTTTGCAGTAATTGTACAGTGTGTGTAGCTTTTCACAGCGCCTTAGATTTTAGGGTTTAGGGATTTAGGGGTTATAAGGTTTAGGGTTTAGCGCCTAGGGTACTTTTCGAACACTTCAATGAACTAGACTAGATGGTTGAACTGCTGAACTTCAAACCCTGAATGCTTGACAACTGACCAAACCCACTGCCCGAATGTGCTCCAACCCAATTGCCCGGCAGAAGAAGCGCAACGTGCGAGGGTTGTTCTCGACCACTGTTCACTGTGAGGTCCCTGTTGTCCAGGACTTCGCTGAAGCCCTTAGAACTCTTATAAAACCTGTAAGCCGATTACAACCCTTCTTTGGAATAACCCTACGACCTGCTCGTTAAACCCTCATGAAACCCTGCCTGTAGCTCCACACCCGACAACAGTACTAGGTAATGGCCCCTCTAATTACAGGGTTGTAACCTGCAAAATACAGTCTTCACAGAAAAATCACAACCCTATGCGTATACCGCACCTTGAACCCTAAAACCCAAACCCCAAACTCCAAAACCAACTGTGGAACAACCCGGAGTGAGAAGACACAGCTCAGTCTTTGAGCCTTTCTTGAGACCTCCAGAGCTCCGCAGACTCGGGAAAGAACTTAGAAGTGGGGCAGTAGTAACTCGAATGACTTGTTTGGGGGTGTATAGTATTAGTTCGAGTATGATTTTCAGAGCAACCCTAAGGACTCAGATTTGTAATACTTAGTAATTATTGCGTGGACAGAAGTTCTAGGCTGCTGTTCTAAGCACCTGAACTGGGATAAATGACTATCAATGTAGATACCCTATAAAAATAACCGTAGCAACATAGCCCCAGGATCTAGGGGCGTAGGACCCTGATCCGCAGAGCCCTGCCCGCAGAGCGGTGCAGTTAAAAACAACCAAAACCCTAAGGGTCCAAGTGCCCATTATTTAAAGACTTTGGGCCCTTTTTGGGTACTGGGTACCTAAAACTATAAATAAGGACTACTTGGACCCTTAGGGAAATCCATTCAAAAGAGGCGTTGTTTTGCCACCCCGACAGGGTTCTCCAGCAGCGGAACAGAGAATAGAGGAGCCGAGGAGCCGTCGGGAAGGTTTTGGGTTTAGGGTTTAGGGTTTCCTGGATGTTCTACAAATTAGGGCTACAGGTTAGGGCTACAGGTTGGTTCAAGACAAAATTAATGTAAGAGTATGGGTTTCATTCTCGGGCCGGGGCAAGTTGACCAACGTCTACGGGTGATTCAATTCGCATAAATACACACAAACAAACAAATGAGTAAACAAATGAACATCAATATCTTTGTCAAAAATACGTAAATGAAGAAATATATATATATATATATAAGTACCAAACGGTTGTTTATATTTCCTCTACCTATACCTGCATCTGTTTAACTCATGTGGGGATATCGTCTTGTGCTTCCTGCACCGGTCTCGCATATCTTCTGCACATGCGGACATGCAGGTTGTGTGTGATCAGAAATTCTTTTTCAACACCTACATCCTAACCCTCAGGCCCTACGGGTCCAAACACTCGCCATTAAGGACTTTGCGTCCTGTATGGGTACCAACAACAACAAATGACGACTACTTGGGCCTTATGGTAAGTAAATCTAAGTAGCTAGCTTTCAAAATTACGTAGCCAATAGCACCCTTACGAGCGTTCCTTGTCAATCAGTTGTGCCTGTACTATTGACGGGATACTTAGAAGGGTGAGGTATACTCAGTTGAGGCGTCAGGGGTATATGTATATGTAGAAATATCTACACACAGAGACATTAGTGAAAGAAAGAAGGAAACATAGATATATGCAAAGATAGATAAGTAGACAGATAGACAGGTAGGTAGATAGACAGACAAACAGACAAATAGATAGATAGATGTAGAAATCGACAGATAGATAAGCAAGTAGTCATATGTGCGTGTGTACATAAATACCCGAAATACATCAGCCCCTTTGAACACCTAAGACCCGTCTTGACATAAACATCGTGGCCGTTGCAGTAGGACCCAACGAGACTGATAAGTCAGGTTTCCCGATGAAGTGCCCAGCATGGAGCCTTTAGGGTTACCCGAAAATCTAAATTTAAGGAATAAGTCTTAAACTACAAGTGGCTTCATATTATGAAATGAAACCCTAAACCGTAAACCTAAGCTATGTTCCGGCTCTGAGCGGTATTGGGCTCTCTGGGTACCCTTCGAGTACGAGATGCTAAGAAAGACATCAGCAAGGTATGACAAGGACCTGCAGATTTCAAGTCCAGGGATGGGATTAGGGTTTAGGAACCTTCTTGGAACGTTTTGCATCAGGGGTTGTCACTCACCTCACGAAGCAAAGCGGCCGTGCTGCACGGCTGTAGCCTGAGCACGGAGAATCCCCTGAACCCGAAATAGACTGTCTTGGGACAGAGGTTTGTTTGACGGTATCAGGTATACTGTTTTGGAAAAATGCAAGTTTAAGATTTATGGGCTTACGGGCTACGGCTGTGCAAGAAGCGTCCAGACACGATGTAGTAAGACGAGCGATTGATGTAGCAAGACGAGCGATTGATTTTCCTCAAACTTAGCCGTATACCCTCAACCCTCAGCTCTCAATGTAGGGGCCTAAATAATTACCAATACTATTTCGGGGGCTCCATATTATAACTATAGTATAATGGGCCCCCAAACCCTGTTCTAATTATTAAGGCCCCTAAACCCTAAACCCTTATAGTAGCCCTTATAGAACCCTAAGGAACCCTTTAAAAGAACCCCTAAACCCTATTCTAACTATGAAGGCCCTTAAAAATCTCCAAAAGCCCCTAAACCCTAAACCCTAAACCGTGTTAACCCTATACCAACTCTAGAAGCTAAGCCTCTAAACCTGACCTTATACCCTAAACCCTAAGCCCTTAACCCTATACCACCTAAAGTCTCCATTGTAGTTCCTTGTTTTGGTTTATTGTGTATCAAGGATGCTATAAGGTAACACCAAAAAGGAACTACAATGGAGCCTATACCAACTCTAGAAGCCGAAACAACTACAAACCTTTTGCATCCCAGCTGCGCTCGAAGGAGTGGGTTACACCAGCCGCCGGCTGAGTCCACGGCTGATACTTCCTTCCGTTTAGGGTTTAGGGGTTAGGGTTTAGGGTTTAGGGTTTAGGGTTTATAGGGTTCTGGGTTTTTGGGGGCTTGGGGTTAGAGGGTTGTGGGGTCTAGGGCGTCAGGAGTTTAGGGCTTTGGGCTTTGTAAAGGGTTTTGTGCTTGCAGTCTCATCAGAAGGTTCTCTATGGGGCTAAGGTTACTTCCGGTGCTGTTTCCTGGAGTGTCTTCGCGTCTTACAGTTTTAGACTTTGTGAGTTTCAATATAGGGGCTCGGGATTTGTATCTTATAAACGTAGAGTGCTTTTAGGTTCAGGGCTTAGGGTTTAGGGCTCGGGTTTTGTATCTTAGAGAGGATATAGTGCTTTTAGGGTTTAGGGTTTAGGGATTCTTCAACATGTAATTCCCTAAGGCTCCATGTACCCATATAGTAGATACTTAGGCCTTAAAAGTACCTATATAGGGACCCCCTTTAAGGCCTACGTCTTTACTATAAAAGTACATGGAGCCTTTGTAATTAAAATGAGGGAGTTTCCGAAAATAGGGGACCCTAACATAGTACCCTTTATTGTAGGACCGTTATTATAAGGACCCCCAAAATAAGGTACCCCTATTTTTGGAAATTCCCATGTAATTATGTACCTTAAAGCCGGATCGTTTCCTCTAGGAGCTCGCACCTTGAGCTGCTTCAAAGGTGCTCCACGAGCTCTCAAGATCTTGATCGAAGCAGCTTTTCACTTCAATCGGGATCACAGCTTAGGGTTTAGGGGTTTAGGGTTTAGGGTTTAGGGTTTAGGGTTTGGGATGGTTTAGGGTTTAGGGTCTAGCACCTGGAAGAGAACGTATCCCGATCATGTCGCTGCCGTCAACGAGTGAGTGGTCGAAAGCCCGCAACCCGGAAAACCCTCAAACCGTGACTAATGCCGCATAAGAAAGCGCAAGTCAGCGCATGCTCCTGTGGATTCAAGAACCTTGTAGTGAAGGGCGTTAAAAGCAAACATTCATTGGGGCCATAAACCTCTACTTTGCTGGGTTTGGGCAGGCCGCGAAGCCCAAATCCTACACGCGAAAACCCCTAAACCCCAAACCCTGAACCCTCTACACATAGGCACCATAGTGGTTCCTCTTTGTGGCTGATATTTAGGATCCTATTTTGGTAATCCCCAAAAGGAACTACTGTGGGGCCTATGGATACACCCTATAAACCCCAGAAGCCCTAAATGAAACCCTAAACCCTAAACCCCTAAACCCCCTAAAACCCCATAAACCCTAAAGCCTATAAACCCCAGAAGCCCTAAATGTGAGGCATCCCTAAACCCTAAACCCTAAACCCTAAACCCTGAATCCTAAACCCTAAACTCTAAACCCTAAACCCTAAACCCTCGATCCTCAGCGTCGATGTGAACTCCAGGCCCAGCTGCTCAGAAAAGCCTTGGGCGTAGGTTCGACCTGGGCCGAGCGGCTTGGGGTTCTTGCCCTAAGGGTTCCCTTAGGGTTTTAATTTAAGGTTTAGGGTTTAGGTTTTAGGGTTTTAGGGTTTAGGGTTTAGGGTTTAGGATTTAGGGTTTAGGGTTTAGGGTAAGGGTTCCTTTAAGGGTTCCTTTGAGGGGTCCTCTAAGGGTTCCTTGAAGGCTTCTTTTTGAGGGTTCCTTTGAGGGTTCTTTTGAGGGTTCTTTTGAGGGTTCTTTTTGAGGGTTCTGTTGAGGGTTCCTCTAAGGGTTCCTTCAAGGGTTCCTTTAACAATTCCCAGAAGGGTTCCTTTAATGAAGGTTCCTCTACGGGTTCCTTTAAGGGATCGAATAAATAAGGGTTCCTTTAGGGGTTCCAGTAACGGCACACGTTCGACCTGGGCAGCACGGCTTGGGGCCGAGCGTTCAAGGTTTCGGGTTCGGGGTTGAGACCCTGCCGCTCCATGTGCCCATATAGTATGTACCATTGGCCTTTAAAAAGCCTATATAGGGACCGCCTTGAAGCCTAAGTATATAATATATGGGCACATGCGTCCTTAGGGAAGCTTAGTGCTTCTTTGCTTCAGGGTCTTAAATGTTTGTGTTTTTTTTTGGAAAAACCCTAAACCCTAAACTATATAGGGCTTTGGGCCTTAACCATAAACCCTGAAGCCTTCATAAACCCCGAATCACGGTATTCGGGGTTGTCCCGAAATCCCTTTACCCACTAAGCCCCAATCTCCAAAATTCGAAACCCTATAAGCCCTACATAGGGTTTCGGGGTTTAGGGATTGGGGGCCTAAACCCTAAACCCTAAACCCCTAAACCTTAAACCCCGAGCCCCCCTAAATGGCCTTTTCAACTTCCCAGCGCCGTTTTTCAGCTCCGGGCTTCAGGCCGTACGAGTTGGGGTTTAGGGTTTAGGGGAGTTAGGGGATACAAGGCCATGGGTTGCCGCTGTTTTTACGTTAGAAGAGTGGGGACTTCCGTTTTATTTTTTTTTGAAGCTCAAGGTTTAAGTCTGAAGGGGTTTAGGGGTTTAGGGGTTTAGGGATTAGGGGTTTAGGGGTTTTAGG
>CAJNDV010031526.1:22320-35928 GCA_905221635.1 Symbiodinium sp. CCMP2456
TTGGGCGTGCAGAAGCAGCTGACGGCGCTGTCGTCTTGTGCCCCAGGAGTTTCTGGTTTGGGTTTATGGGTTTAGCGTTTAGGGTTTAGGGGTTTAGGGTTTAGGGGTTTAGGGGTTTACGGTTTAGGGGTGTGGAGTTTAAGGGTTTAGGGCTTAGGTACCCAGAAACCCGACACCCCTCAAGCAAGGCAGAAGAAATAAAGACCCCTAATTTTACCCAATGCTTTCGGTGAACATCTTGTTCGAAACCAACTTCAGTCTCTGGGGAAAAAGTGTGAGGTGAATACCATTGTAGTGGTGGAGAAACCTAAACCACAAAACCCTCAACCCTAAAGCCCTAAAGTTTAAGTATAGGCATCCGCAGTCGCTACGAAAGCCTACAACGGCCGGAACGGGCAGGTATCTCAAACAAGTGAGTTTAGGTGTTAAGCTTGTGGCTTTAGGGTTTGGGGGGGTTTATCCAAGGGGTCCAAGTTGGACGATCCTAGTCTTGGAAACAAAGTGTTTTGCTCGCAGGGATCTTTCTTAGTCGGTTTAGTCTTTAATATAAGTCTCCAAATATTAACCTCCAACGCTACTATACCATCCCAAACCAAACTACCTCATTCTTCAGGCCCCTAAAACCCTAAACCCTAAAAGTAGGCCTTATAGAACCCTTTAAAGGAACCCTATGAAACCCAATTCTAGTAACTTTGATGGGGTCCCTTGGACCCTTCGGAGTCTATTTCCATCCGGAGAAGTCGACTATTAAACCAAGGCCCTGACCCCGACCGTGGTCTCTGACTCCGCGCACCTCAGCCACCGGGCGTGCACTTCGACGGTTGGGGCGAGGGTTCAGGGGGCTTAGGGTTTAGGGTGTAGGGTTTAGGAGTTTAGGGTTTATAGGGTTGAGGAGATTATGAGTTTAGCGGCTTAGGGTTTCGGGTTCAGGGGCTTGGAGGTTCATGGGTAGCTATAAGCGGGGCATTTATATTATTACGTAGGGTAACTACAACTGTATACCATATTAAGGGACTTATACCCCTACTTACAACTACCCATGATGAACCTCCAAGAAGGGCTCGAGGATGTAATGTGTGAGGCTTGTGTCAAGCCTCATAAAGGGGAATGTTTAAGTAGAATCGTGCTGTTGGGGTCTTGTACAGGTTTGTACCGGGGCTTCTATACTGTAGGGGCCTGAATAATTGGAATGGGGGTTTAGGGTACATTCATTACTAGTAACAAAGAAATATATGTAGACTATAACCCCAAGGCTAAAAGGACTCATATTTTGAGGCTTTGGGGCCCAAAGACCCTACTATGAAAGGCTTTTGGGCTGCTTTGAGTTTTAGGGGGCCCTAAACCCTAAACCCTAATCCCCAAACCCTAGATCCTACAGAGAGACTTCGTTGGAGGTGGATGCTTGGTTTAGGGTTTAGTTTTTAGGGCTTGGGTTTTGGGGTTTCGGGTTTAGGGTTCGGGGTTTAGGGCTTAGGGTTCGGGGTTTAGGGTTTAGGGTCCAGGGTTTGGGGCTTTGGGTTTAGGGTTTAGGGCCTCCAGTATCCCCTGGTTGTGACATCCTCTTGGTCAGTGTTGATAAGGAATCCCCGAACGAGAAGGGTACAGGATACCACAAGCAACCTCTTACAACTTGAACACTGTCCTAGTTAGGGGCCTAAATAAATAGAATAGGGCTTGGGGGTATATTGTACTATAATCATAATAAGGAAACCTCAGAATAGTATAATTTTAAAAGGCCCCTAAACCCCAGACCCTTATCATAGCCCTTATAGAACCCTGTAAGGAACCCTTTAAAGGAACCCCCAAAAATAGTGTAGGTAAGTTTTTTAGGCCCCTATACTAAGCGGCGCATTTTGGGGCTTGAAGACGGCTCCCCTAAACCCCAAACCCGAGGTTCTCCGAGACCTGGAAGCCGACCCCCCGACGGAGCCCTGTGATATGTAGGGCTTTAGGGCTTTAGGGTTTAGGGTTTAGGGTTTTAGGGTTTAGGGTTTAGGGCTTAAGGTTTAGGCTTAAATCTGACAGAAATCCCACAGCGCCAAAGCTCTTCTGATGTAACCTCTACTTGAAACCCATGAAAAACCCTTCTGAAAGCCTCTTAGAGCTTAGAATCCTTAGGCCCGCAACCCTAAACACTTAGACCGCTTAGGAAAACCTTCTAGAACCCCTATCAACAAGATTACTACACCTATACCACACAATGAAGAAACTTATACAACCCTTATAGAACCCCACAAAACCTCAGAAAGCCCCATAAAATCCTGTTTTTAATCCCACAAAGCCCTTCTAGAACCCTACATAACCTTCCCCTAATGGTCCATGTACCCAAATAGTATACTTTGGCCCGAAAGTACTTATATAGGGACTACTTTAAGGCCAAAGTATATACTTGGACCCTTAGGGATAAGGCCTTAATAGTTAGAATAGGGGTTGGGTGTATACCCTACTATAATTGTAGCTGTGATATAGGGGCCTGCATAATAACCTTCTAAACAAAACGACCTAAGCCAGGGCGCCACTCCACGGTGCCGAAGGAGGCCCTTCTAGGCCGCAGAGTGGCGGCGAGAGGGCCCGGCATGGCTTTAAACAAACGCGGCGCTGCAGATTTTATTTTTTGGAGGGGGGGGGGTCTATAGAATTCAAGGATTTGGGTTTAGAGGGTCTATTTGAAAAGACGCGTTTGCTGGGGTTTTTGGTTCAGGAAGTTGGGTCTAGAGATGAGGGTGTAGGGTATGTAGAGGGTCTATGGGCTTACGGTTTAATGCTCAGGGCTTTTAAGACTGAGGGTTTGGGGGCTTTCGGATTAGGCATGGCTCCAACAGGGAGATCGTGGCCGTTGCGGGTTTTAGGATGCAGGAGTTCCGGGTCGAGTGTTAGTAACTCAGAGATTTGGGATGAAGCTGTGCGGGGTGGCGGTTTGGGGCATTTACGGGTGCTTTGTGTTGCTGTGTCTTTTGCTACGATTGAGGCGGGGGCACGGTTCCGAGAGACTTCGAATGGTTGTGTAGGCACTTGCGCTAAGCTGGCAAAGCATAACCGGGCCTGTGTTCATGCATTTATCGACTTAGCCTAATCTCAAAACCACTTTTCGATGATGGATACCCTTACATGTGTGTATGTGTGTATATATATATATATATGTGTGTGTGTGTCTGTGTGTAGATGTGTCTGTGTGTGAGTTTGGGGCGATATATGTCTATCTCTCTATCTCTGTCTGTCTATCTATCTACCTATGTATCTATCTCTATAGCTATCTATCTACATCTATCTATAATATATATATATATATATATATGTAATATATATATATATATATATATATGTATGTATATATGTGTATATATATATATATATACATAATAGTAAGCCCTTCATGTCAGGAAGATGTGGACACGATGCCTTGAGAGAGGGAGCGTCCCGGCAGGAGGAACTCTTGGGGTCTCGGCACTTTCGGGGCGCACGAAACCCTGAACCCAAACCAGCCATAATATGTGTAGGGTTTAGGGGTTTAGGGGTTTAGGGGTTAGGGTTTAGGGTTTAGGGTTTAGGGTTTAGGGTTTAGGGTAGTGCTCTAAATCGGGGTTCCTTTTAGGACCCTTTTTTCAGGGTACCGTACTGTATTTGGGACCTAGAAAGGGACCCTAATTTAGACAACTACCCATATAAGGGCCTTAATGGTTAGACTAGGGTTTAGGGTTTACGGCCTTACTGACCAGATGACCCTTAGAAGTAGGGGCCCTATACCCTTACTCTAATGAATCCCTGTCTGGTCTCTGAACCTTAATACCCTTTCCGGGTTCTTTTGCACCCTTCAGGGAGGTTCAAAATATACGGGCCTTAATGATTAGAATAGGGTTTTTTGATACATTACTACACTTATGACAAGGCCCCTCAAAATCGTTTTCGAACCTATTTGAGCCCCGATATCAGATATTTGAGGATTAGGATCGGACTGGGAATGAAGCCTGAGGTCGTGGTCCCGCATCTTGTCTTTCCCAAAGGGTCCTAGGTACGGTTCTGGGGGATACTTCCGAAAATCATAACCGTAATTCCTGATATAGAAACCCTGCATTCTACTATATAGGCACTTCGGACCCTTTGGGCATAGTTTAGGATTTAGGGTTCGGGGTTGAGGGTTTCGAGGCGCTTGAAGGAACTAAAGGGTCCAACAAAACATTAGGAGAGAGAGCAATGTGCGGGCTGACCGCCATGACGCGAAGCCCGCCGGTTAAGTCGTGATACTGAGCTGGTTTACAAGCCTGAGCCCTGAACCCTACACCCTAAATCCTGAGCCCTGAACCTCAAAACCCGAAACTCAGTAGTTTGGTGAGAAGTTCAAGTACACCCCAAACAAGGGTTTCCTGTCGCCAAGATAACCCCACCCAAACACAACAGCCACCAATTTTCCTAACCAGCCCTTTATACACCAAAACCCTATATAATGCAAATCTTACTTCAGACAAAACCCCGAAGCCACATTCGACTCCACCGTAATATGACAACGAATCTTCTGGCCCCAAACCCTATAAATAGACCCCTGCAAGCCCTGAACCCCAAATTGAAGCACCGCAAGCCGTAAAACCCAAGTATATGCCCCGTGACCCATGAACCCCAAACGTTAAACCCTTAAGCCCCCAAACCTAAGCCCTAATACCCTAAACCCTTCAACTCGGAAACCTAAACCCTAAACATGCCCAAACCTAAACCCTACCAAAGCCCCCCACCTAGCCTCTATCATACCCCAACTGGAATAGCCACGATTACAGTAAGGACCATGAGGTCTCGATTAGAGGGCCCTTTTGGGGGGTGCTGGTAAACCCTCAAGCCCTGAACCCTTCATCCTGGAAACCTCAACCCTAAAACGGTTTAGGGTTTAGGGTTTAGGGTTTAGGGTTTAGGGTTTAGGGTTTAGGGTTTAGGAACACCCCCGAACCTAAACCGTAAACACCTCAAACCTAACCCCCTAAAACCTGAACCCTAAACACCTCCAAACCTAAACCCCAGACGCCTCCAAACCTAAACCCTGAACACCCCCAAACGTAAACCCTGAACACCCCCAAACCTAAACCCTGAAAACCCCCAAACCTAAACCCTAAACCCTCAAGGCCTCAACCCGAACCTCGCGATCCTTCGAGAGAAGCAGGGCCCCTGCGCAGCGCGACGAGGAGCTCAGAACTGTGGGCGGAGAGCACCCCACACGGGGCAGCCTAGGAACAGAACAGAATAGGGTATTTAGGGTTTTAGGGGAGTTTGGGTTCAGGGTGGAACAGAACAAAAATGGTCTTTAGGGTTTTAGGGGGTTTGGGGTTTTGGGTTCTAGAGGGTTTTAGGGTTCAGAGTTTTGGAGGGTTTAGGGTATTTAGGGTTTTAGGGGGTTTGGGGTTTTGGGTTTTAGAGGGTTTAGGGTATTAGGGGGTTTGGGAGGTTTCGGGTTTTGGGGGGTTTAGGGTTTGAGGGGGTTTAGGGTTTTAGAGGGCTTAGGGTTGTTGGGGGTTAGGGTTTAGGGGTAAGTTATACTTTGGAACAAAACACAACCCTTAGAGGTCCCGTAGTCCTTACTCATGGCTATTTCGTACCCATAAAGGACCCCAAGTCCTGTAATAGAGAGCGCTTGGACCCTTAGGGAAAGATTATACGGGATATTTTTGGGTTCTGGAAGGCTCCCGGTTTGCGGCTTCTGAGTTTAATGTCGGGGAATGACTTGAGCTTCGGGTCATCTGGGTTCGGTCTGGGTTCTAGGCTGTTTGGGGTTAGGGTTTACGATTTAGGGTGTGAGTGCTACATGCGAACCACGGGGTAACCTGAAAACAAGCACTAGGTCACTAGGTCTCACAGGCCGTTGAAGGGTTCAAAGGGCCTCGGGTTTTCGTGTTTGATTGGATTTGGGGTT
Source organism: Symbiodinium sp. CCMP2456 (assembly GCA_905221635.1). Lineage (NCBI taxonomy): Eukaryota > Dinophyceae > Suessiales > Symbiodiniaceae > Symbiodinium > Symbiodinium sp. CCMP2456. The sequence continues at coordinate 28,211 of CAJNDV010031526.1, forward strand.
TGGCTTCCGGGTGTTGGGGTTGCGGGTCGGGGATTAAGGGTCAAGGTTCTTATGTGGTGGACTACTTTGCGACGGTTCCATACTGCTGATGATATGAATCCTGCATTACCTTAAGGACCTTGAACTATGAGGGTTGTGGTATATGCCTTATTACGGGTAATGCAGGATTTATAGCATCAACCGTACTTCCCCCTAAACCCTAAACCCTGCTGATGCATTTCTGTCCGCCGTAAACCCAAGCTCTGCAGTGACCGCAAGCCATGGAAGACAAGGGGTTCGGCGGTTCTCCGAGCTTACGTCGTGATGTAGGGTTCTGGATTTAAGGGGCTTAGGGTTTAGGGTTTAGGGTTGTTTCTGAAGTGCTAGGTTTTCAAGGGCTTTGGTTTTCAAGGGCTTTGTCAGTCTTTTCTACCTTTCTACCAGGTTCCGAAGTTACCGACTTAGCACTAAGGCAAACGTCTTCCCACTGATCTATTGCAGGTGCTGCTGGGAGACCCAGGAGCATTCCGGATTCAGGGTGTGAGGCGATGTCTTGGCTTGTATACAACATACCTTATTCTTGCAAGAACCGTGCAGATTCAAAACAAAACATCGGCTATGGAAGCTGAATCTACTGACTTACTAACCCTACAGCAAGTCCTAATCTTTAAACCCGTGCAGAGCCACCCCGCGGTTTAGCTCTGGTCGGAAGATACCAGTGCAACCCTGAACAAGCACCCTTTGTAAACAAATTGCATTCCCACTTGCAAGCTCTAAACACGCACACGCGCACACACACTAGGCGCCAAATCGTAAGCGGCAGCACGGCAGCAACGAGTAACATCCTCAGTAGAAGTAACCTGCACAAAGCAAGCCAGAAAGACGCAAAAGAAGAAACTGGCAGCAAACAAAGCTTTGGAGCATATGGGTGGTTCTCTGAATTAGGGTCCCGTTTTAGACCCCCCCAATATAGTGAACCCTAAACCTTACCCTTTCAAGGGCTCATATTTGAAGGCTTTTGGGCCCAAAGACCCTAGTGTATAAGGTTTTTAAGCTATTTCGATGCTTTGCATAAGCCACAAACACGAGAACCCCAAACTCCGAAACACAAGAGGGCCCCGGGCATAGAATCCTCGATCCCATGGCTCCTTAGCTGCTGCTGTTAGGGTTTAGGGTTTAGGGGTTTATGGTTTAGGGTTTCCCACCGCATCGCTTGGGCCGTTTGTTCGGGCTTTCGGGTTAGGGTTTACGGGTTCAGGGTTCACCAGCACCCCCTAAGTAACCTTTCATAGAGCCCTTGTGGTCCTTAACAGTGGGTATTGAGGGTACTGGTAGGTAGCTGGCGGGTGCTGAAAGAGATTAGGGCTAGAATAGGGCCTGAATAGGGTTTTGGGACCCATTAATTATTGTAGGGAACCCCCAAAATAGTATTGGTATTTATTTAAGCCCCTACAAAAACTAGGGTTTAGGGTTTGAGAGTTGTGGATTAGGCTTCAAGGGTTTGGGTCGGGTTTGGGGGAATCTCTCGGTTCGATGGCTGCGGCTTTCGGGGGTCTAGGGCGCAAGATGTGGCTTCGACGGTCTCGAAGGGGATCAGGGCTTAGGGTTATAGGGTTCAAGAGCATGGCATCTACCTTTGACGTTGAAACACTATTCGGTGCCTTCTCGGGCCAGTAGCTTGTTTATATGCATATATATATATATTTATTTATTTATTTATTTATTTATTTGTTTATTTATTTATTTATTTATTTATGTACTTATTCACACATACGAACAGATAAGTGTGTTATATGTGTATATATATATATATACAGGCAACTGGATCCTTAGTGGTTCGCTGCTTTGCCCGTTCATCTTAGGTCTCAGAAGGTTCTCATTAACTTGAAACTTATAGGGACGACGTGGGTTCAGAGCTCGGATCCTACGCGGTATGGATGAAGGCGTGGGATTTAACGTTTAGAATCCTAAGCCCGAGACGACAGGGGTTTAGGGTTTAGGGTTTAGGGGCCCCTAAACCCTAAACCCCCAAACCCTATAACCCTAGCGCTGACCACTTCCGAATAACCTCAGCCGAACAGCCCCGAACCCTAAACTCCGGATTCCGAAACCCTAAACCCTAAACCTCAAAGTGCCCTATACCTATACCCTACTAAACCCCGAACAGAAAGGCCGCGAATCAGGCTGAACCCGAAAACCATGCGTTGTTGCTCGTTTTATTATTGACGTTTGAAGTGCCCGTAGCCCTCTATACATTCAACCCTAGATCTAAATCCGACACCCTAGTGTGCCAAATGCTTGAACCAGTTCGGTGCCTTGCAAGTTCCTCAAGGGTATTCTCTTAAGCCCTAAACCCCTAAACCCCTAAACCCTAAACCCCAACCCTCAAAGGAACCCTTAAATTCCCTTAAGGGCTTCTCTACTCAAGTCCGCAAAGGAACGGAACCCTTGACGGCGACTCCTTGAGAGGCTCCTCTTTCGGCTTGGTTGAGGGTTTAGGGTTTAGGGGTTTAGGGATTAGGGTTTCAGGGTTTAGGGTTTCGAGTTTTGTAGGGTTCTACAAGGCCTCATAGAGCTTGTGTCAAGCTGCATGCAGTAGATATTATCGATCTTTATCGCCCAAGTACCTTTACTATGTGGGCACTTGGATCCCTATAAATGCTTAAACCCTAAGCCCTAAACCCCTAAGAGAAATCTAGCCGAGTGGCTGCGGTGTTGATGAAGCTTCGCGCAGCGTCTAAGGGAATGCCGCAGACAGCTGGCGTCGGAGACCTCGCTCGGGCATTGGTTTAACAGTTTCGGCACAACGTGAATTTGTGGATCTCTTCGGTGTAAGAATCTAATTCGGCCGTAGTGCCCTTCAACCACCTCATCGCAACCTCCTCCCTGAACGTGTGATGCAGTCGGCTGTTTAGTCCTTCGCTTATATATATATATATATATACGCATACATATATGTATACAAATATTAATTTCTGTATATATACATATGTATATATATATATATACATACATATTTGTATCTTTTTTATACAGTCATAGTGAGGGGCCTTTGGGAATAGCCTGACTGCTTATTCCGACTTCTGCTGTCTGACCTTGTGGAGGCTGTGCCGAAGCCCACAACGGTCCCAAACTCGAATCACAGCAGCCTAGTCGCCTACCCTCAGGGTCCAAGTACCCATTATTTAAGGATTTTGGGCCCTTTGGGTACCTAAAACCATAAATAAGGACTACTTGGACCCTTAGGGCTAGTTGCCTATCGTGGTCCCAACTTCTAAACCACAAGCCCGACACTCCAAATACACAGGGCTTCAAGGATTTAAAATCTGTTGAAGAAAACAATGCCAGAGTCGTGAAAAGACATCTCCCTCAGCTTAAGGGGGACTCTGTCAAGCAGCCTAAGGACCCATAACACATGGAGCTTGCTCTAAAAGCCCGTTGGGCTCCGGGGGTTTAGGGGTTTAGGGCTAGAGCTTAGGGTCTTGTTGAGGGTGTAGGCTTTTGTTGACGCCTTCGACTGCTCAAGGGTCTTCGGAAGGGGCAATAAGGAATACGCTTCTTTACACGCAGGTCCCTCAGAAAAGGGAAAACGAGCTTGTTTTTGATTTGGGGTTTAGGGATTGGGGGCAGGCATCTGGAACCACCAAAATAAAACCCCCCCAAAAAATACAACCTCAACCCCAAAGCCCTAAACACACTCTGTAATCTTGCGTTTTCCCCTCTGCTTAGAGCCAATGCCCTTAAACCCCAACCCCAAACCCTATGGCCAAGCAATGAAGCCCCCTGAATCTTGCGGAAACCGGTCGCAAACCCTCAAACCCGAAACCCTAAACCCGAAACCCAAAACCCTGAGCCCTAAACCCTAAATCCTATATCCAAACTCCTAAACCCTAAACACTAAACCCAAACCCTCGAACCCAAACTCCTCGAATTCTGAACTCGAAAATCCGGCACATGCTAACGGAGGCTGAAAAGAACCCGTAAAGGAACCAAAAAGGAACTCCAGAAGGAACTCCCTGTCCCCCTTAGATAATAGGAACTTGGGCTTTTAAGTGCCCGAAGCCCGAAGCCCTAATCCCTAAACCCTTAAAGCCTAATCCCTAAACCCTTAAACCCTAAGCCCTAAGCCCTAAACCCCAATCCCTAAAACCCTAAAACCCTAAACCCTAAACCCTGATGGCTTTTTAAAGTACTCCCTCCAGAGGGACCCTGGGAGTCCTACCCCCCTAAGGCTCCATCTGTCTCTACTACCCAGAGGCTCCACATATAGTACCATTATGGAGTTAGGGTTTAGGGTTTAGGGTTTAGGGTATACAAGGCTCCGTGTATCTATATTGCACACCCTTAGGCCTTAAGAGGGCCACAGCATCTGGCGGTTTCCCAGAATAGGGGACCCTTCTATAGTACCCTAAATAGTAGGACCCTTATTATAAGGAACCCCAAAATAAGGTACCCCTATTTTCGGAAACTCCCATCTAAGTGTTTCAGGGTTCTGACCCTGCCTTGACCGGAATTGCACTGCAATGTTTAACGTGTTCCGAAGCACAGGATTTACGGATAAGGTCCGCTTGAAGTTGTACTGTAATGATACCTTTTTGGGAGATAGTATGCTTATGCTTACTTCCCCAATAAGCCAGGGAAATAAAAGCTTAGGCTTTCAGAGTCCTACTAAACCATAAGATCCCAAAAAGTTTAAAGGTTGGGCATTGGAGAGCTAAGTATAAGCATGCTAAACCCTAACCCTAAACCCAAACCGTCAAGATCCACTAGGATGGGTTCCCTGGGCAGGGCCCCCACATCTGCTTGCAGAAAAAGGTGGCCAGCGCAGAAGGATGCATTTCCTCTCAACACCAAGTTAGTGTTTAGGGTTTAGGGTTCGGGGTTGAGGTTTTAGGCTTCCGGACACATGGGTCTAGGGGTTTAGGATTTAAAATAAGCCTAAGGACTACATCAGGGGAGGGGGCTGTCAATCTAAACCCAGCCCATCAACTCACGCGCCCCATACCCGAAGCTTAAAGCAAGGCCTTCAACTTACCCTATCTCCTGCATGGGGTTTAGGGTTTAGGCTTCAGGGGTTTAGGGTTCAGGGTTTAGGCTTTAGGGGTTCAGAGTTTAGGGTTTTATACCCTGATCCCACAACCCGAAGCTCGAAACCCAAACAGCCCAACGCAATTGCGATCTGGAAGCCCCTCAAGCAGTGTTTGTGCGTCAAATCCGACCAGCCCACGGCGAGAATCGCAGAGGCCTTCAGAAGCTGGAAGCTCGTCCACCTAAATCCGGAGGTTCACCCACGTTCTCTAATGGAATGCGAAGTGCTCCAGAGGCAGGCCCACCGGTTCACTGAGCAATACCCGAATCAACGGGTCCAGGAGGCTGTGTCCCCAGAGCAATGCGCGAGAAGAGTGAAGTGACCAGTGATTATCTGCCCCATGGCAGATATCATAGTAATGACTCGCGATTACGTCCGACGCCGGTGCCGAGGCACGTCGATGAGCCGCTTGGCGTACCATCGCAGCTCCTAGGATACAGTACGTACCTTTCCCGCGGAAGACCGGACCAACATCGACAATACCTCTTCGTTCGAATATTGCGGCTAAATACGATGATTCAGGGTATACTGTGTACCCTAAGGCTCCTGGACCCTAGTAGTGAGATCCCAAACCTCAGCCCCCAAAGCCGAAACCCTCCCCCAGAAAGCCCATGACCCTCTTAGGAGCCTTAAGGTAGTGAAAGGGGCTTGCGCTGTATGGGTTCGGCTTCGACTTACTTGGGCGGATCTCCTTTGTTCGCTCATGCTGGATGTGTGTACGGTTTTGGATGTAGGCATACCCCATACAGGACACGCAGATGCCTACAAGTAGGGCGCAGGGCAATACCATGAATCCGAAAATCGGACTTCGAACCTTAAGCCTCTGAACCCTAACCGGGTGCATTTCGTCCCTAAGAGTGGGCCGCTGGTTCAAACAAACTTAGGACTCTAGAGGAAAACGGTCCTGAGGTTCAGGGTGCTGGGTTCAACATGCTGTGGGTAAACGTGCTGATCTACACTAGCATCAACCTAAGACGTTGCTTTCTGGGAGATGTAGGCGGCTAGATATAAAGGATTAGATCAACCCAAACATGTCAAAAAGCTCCGTAAGAACCGGGCTTAGGGTTTAGGAAAGCCAAACTCGAAACCCTGAAGCCACAAACCAACATCTTGAATACCCAAACATGCCCAGCCCCCTAAACCCTAAACCCTACCAAAAAAGTCTAGGCCGCAGGCCGAGGCCCGGTTTTGCTGGGTTCATACATGCAATACGGCTTAGGGTTTAGGGTTTAGGACCGAAAACACGTAGTCCGAAAACACAACATACAAACAACTACCGAACCGTCCTGATCCTGAATGCTGTGGGGGGGCCTTAATACTTAACAATAGGGTCTCGGGCTCTTTTATGGCATCTTTATAGTAAGGAACCCTAAGAATAATACTGGTAATCATTTAGGCTTCTGTATTATGCAGAACTCGAACTACTGCTACCTATGCAACTTCCAAGGCCCTCAACCATACTCTACCCGCTCCCGTCAAACAACCACGAACATCTCCCGAACCCTGTATTCTAAAGCCTAAAGCCCCAAAATCCTAAACCCTAAACCCGGAATCCCAAACTCTAAATCACCCACTAACGCACTTTGGGGGAGGCTCTCTGATGCCTCATTGGCGATGGCGTGGTACCTGCTGCCACTCAGATGTTTCGTGGCTGGGGTACAGCAGCTCAAGGTTCAGGGTGTCATATAGCAGTGTCTTTGCTTTTTGTATTTCGGGAGAAGTGTAAGGGAGCTATAAGGGGATACGATTGATACTTCTTCCAAGCTGATTCCAAGCTCCAGATTAAGTTGGGTGTTCGAGTGTTGGCTTTCCAGTTTTGTATTTGTGGGGCTTCGGTTTTGGGATGGCTGGGATCCAGGTGGGTGGTTCTCTAAACCAGGGTCCCTTTTTTTAAGTCCTGTTTGTAAGGATGCCGTACCATAGTGGGGATCTAAAGAGGGACCCTAGTTTAGAGAACAACCCAGGTGTAGATAAGTCTTTTGGGGCTTGACAAATGTTCTTGAGAGATCGATGCCGGTTCGGGTTTGGATGCAGGACCCTAGTATGTACTCTTGTTCACTCGACCACGGCAGGGTAAACCCTGAAACCCTAAATACTGGAACCCCCCAAACTTGGGCTTCGGGCCCCTTGAATTTCAAAGCCTAAATACTAGAGCCCCCCAAACTTGGGCTTAAACCCCCTATACCCTAACACCTAAACACTACAGCCCCCAAACTTGGGCTTCGGCCCGCCAGACCCTAAACCCTACAAACTGGAGCCCCCAAACTTGGGCGTATAGGCCCAAGCTTGATACCTAAAGCGAGCCTACGTACCACGGTTTAGGGTTTAGGGTTTAGGGTTTAGCTCTCGGGTCGAGGGCTTAAGTTTATTGTTTACGGCTTATCGTCGCGGGCGTAAGTTTAGGGTTTAGGGGCCGAGGGTCTAGCGTAAGTCATGATCCATATAGAACCATTCTTAAACCACCCTAAACCCTAAAACCCTAAAACCCTAAACCCTAAAACCCTACCCTAAACCCTAAACCCCCTCTACACGGGGGTTGAAAGCCGGGCGCAAGCGCACGATTGCTTGATGTGGACCAGGTGCTTGAGCTTCAGGATGTGGGTGTCGCACACCTTCGCTTGAGCTCACCCTAAGGGTTTAGGGTTTAGGG
>CAJNDV010031527.1:5745-21996 GCA_905221635.1 Symbiodinium sp. CCMP2456
AAACCCTAAACCCTAAACCGCCAGACCCTAAACGTTGAACCCTAAACCCTAAACCGCTAGACCCTAAACGTTGAACCCTAAATCCGAAACCTTGAACCCTAAACCCCCCCCTAACCCCAAACACTAACTTCCGACGTCTGAAACTATGATCACGCTTCCTGGACTCGCATTCCCAGTGGCAACTAAACCCCAAATCCCTAAACCCTCTAAGCCGGGCTCTAAGGCTGAGATGAATGTAGGTGGGCCAATCCGATTTTAAGAGTCGTTATGTAAGAGATCATTAGTCCTGCCTGCATTTTGAGGCCTCCAACAACCTTACCCGTCTACAACCCTCATTATATAGAAACCCTCAGCCCTAAACCCTAACCCAACACCCTAAACCTTAAACCCAAAATCCTACCCAAAAGCCTTGGGTGCCCAGGGCGCCTGGGAGCCCGAGTCCTTGGGGCACTTGCGGAGCAGTCGCCGGGTGGGGCACCGAGGGAACGATGATCGGGGTTTGGGGAATTAGGGTTTTTGGGTTTAGGGTTTAGGTCTAGGCTGGGGTTTGGGGTTTGGGGTTTAGGGTTGATTAACGTAGGGGCCTTTGTAATTAGAATAGGGTTTTGGGTCCATTCTACTATAATAAGGAACCTCCAAAATGATTTAGGTAATTATTGACGCCCCTACATTATAGGGTTTGGGGTTTAGGGTTTTTAGGGTTGACACGGAGCTTGGAGGTTTCGGTTGTCCGAGTGGTAGAGTTTCGGATTGGAGGTTTGTAAGCATTGTGCGGCGTTTGTGGGGTGCATGTTCCGGGGGTCAATATAGACTTACCGCTCGTACTACAGTATAACTACTCTATAAACCCATGGATCAATTCGGGGGGGCCCGTAGACTTTGAGGATCCAAAACAAGAGCAGCACGTGTCTTAGCTTTGCCATGCTTTCGCAGACTCCTGATGCTTCGCAAGGACAGGGTCCAAGCCGCCTCCAATGGTGAAGCCAATCCAGATCGACGGCTGCGTGGTCCAGCAAAACTGCCTCGGCCGAAGCCCATGGATCAGGCTTGTCGGGCATTTCTGGTTGATGTCTATTGCAATCTGGGCGAAACGCTTCCACATCGGTACCATGGCAAGTGGTACAAAAGGAGGCGGCGAGCTATACATTTCCTGGAATCAGATAGCAGTTCCTCTGAGGAGGAGCAGTATCCACGATCTGCAGAGGGGGACACGCAGCAACAGGTGTTGGCCCCCAATGCGGAACCATTTTACACGCTGGGTCGAGTCAGGCCTCGGCACAGACATTGCGAGCCTACCTTTGCGATATTTGTCACCAGGCAATATGCTGGAACTCTATACGCAGATGGCTGCAACTGGTCCAGCCACGCTGCGTCCGAGTTACTCCATCTTCACTAGAGTCTTCCAAGACTTTCAGCATTGCCTTCGCTTCCGTCAGAAGGGGGAGTTTGCTGCGTGTGACCAGTGCGCAGAATTAAAGACTGCCATCAGGAAGGTGAAGAAAACAACACCTGCAGCAGTTCTGGATGCAACACACATGCTCAACCAGCACTACCTTGACGTAGCCAGGAGTCGTGACCTGGAAACACAGCTTCGCAACGACCCGTCTACGCTTGTGATTGCCAGGGACGGGATGGATGGGCCATGCCCAGGCTTCCTGGATTCAAGGGCTTTAGGGTTTAGGGTTTAGGGTTTAGGGTCTTCTAGGGAATCCATCTATGGGATCAGCCCTGGACCTGAAACAAGCCCCAACCCTTAACTCCAAAATCGGAAGCCCAAACCCTGAACCCCAAACCCCAAACAACCCTAAACCCTAAACCCTAAACTCTAAACCCTAAACCTTTAACCCTTAACCTTAACCTTAACCTGAAACCTGAAACCTGAAACCTTAAACCCTTAACCCCAAATCGGAAACCTGAATAGCTCTAGAGACCCCGTGGCCCTAAGCCCGTCGTTCCTATGCGGGGAAGCGAAAAGAAGGAACCCAGAACCTGAAAGGTTTAGGGTTTGGGGTTTAGGGCGCACGAATCTAGTCTAGGACATTTTGAGGTGGGTAGTTGCCGTTTTGGGAGCCTTAGAGAAGTTCTATATACCTCATGGAAGCCTTATAGAAGCCCTATATACTCTAAACTCCCCACCTGGAATTTCCTTCAATCAAACGAAGGACTGCAAAAGTCAAGACCCCAAAGCCCCAAAGGCCGCAAGCCTCACGCATAAGCTAGAAATCCCATAATCCCCAAACTGTAAATACTGTAAACCCCTAACGCCCTAAATCAGTTCTAAACCCTAAACCCTAAACCCCCCAACACAATTCCGTAAATAAGTTCTAAACCCCAAACCCCCCAACACAATTCCGTAAATAAGTTCTAAACCCTAAACCACCCAACAAAAAACCCTAAATCCTGAGCCCGACCGCACATGCGCCAGGAACGGCGCTGCGGTGGCTCCAGGGCTTGGAGCAGCCCCTAGCGGCCGGGCGCCCGATTGAGGGTTTAGGGTTTAGGGTTTAGAAGCCCCTTCATGGTTTAGGGTTTATGGTTTCTATACAAGGGTGTTTTGGGGCGTTTATTGGCGTTGAACGTGTGTAACGTAGGGGTCTATAGTTGGTTTTGGGTCTATGTATACGTATAGGTACACATGTGTATACATATATATAAATATGTATACATATGTATGTAGGTATGTATGTATGTATGTATGTATGTATGTATGTATGTATGCATGTATGTATGTATGTATGCATGTATGTATGTATGTACGTATGTATGTAGTTATGTACATATGTATATGCATATGTATATGTCTATTTCTATATCTGTGCCTATTACTATGGTTTTTTGTTACTAGGTCTATTACTATGTCTATGTCTGTGTCTGCTTCTATGTCTATGTCTATGTCTATGTCGATGTATATATGCATGCATGCATGCATGCTGTCTATGTCGATGTATATATGTATGCATGCATGCATGGATGTATGTACGTACGTATGTATGTATGTATGCATGCATGCATGCATGCATGGATGTATGTACGTACGTATGTATGCATGCATGCATGCATGCATGCATGGATGTATGTATGTACGTATGTATGCATGTGTGTGTGTGTCTATATCTCTCAGTCTCTCTATATGTATGTGTATATATATATATATATATACACGTTTTGTATTTAGGCCAAGCCTTGCGGTCAGAGGGGGGAGGGGCTTGCTGTGAGGCATCCCTGACGTAAAGGACCTGTAATTTAAGCAAAAGCCCCAACTCTACTCCCCAGGCCCTAGACCGAACCGAAGGCCTGAGAGCCCTAACCCCAAGCTCGAAATCCTCAACCCTATCTAAACCTTAAGCCCTAAACTCTGAAAGCGCCGGTGAAAGCCGAAAAAAATAATTCAACCACCCTTTAAACAAACCCGACGACCTAGAAACCCTTGAGTGTTCTTAGAGAGCCCTTGTAGAACCCTGATAAGGCTCTCCAAGAGCCTTGTAGACGTAGAGAGCGCTGCTAGAACCCTATGCTTGAGCCCTGAGCCCTAAACCGTAAACCTGCTGGACTTCTAGAACCCTATAGAACACTATAGAACCCTTCACCCTACACCCTAAGCCCTAAACCCTAAATCCTAAACCTTAAACCCTAAATGAAACTTATACCCTAAGCCCTAAACTAGAGGACTCGGGCAATCCCGGTCGCTGTGCGGGCGCTGCGCTGGGGGTCTGCGAGCTTATGCGAGCAGGCGGAGCAGGTAACGGGGTTTTAAGCTCGACTTTCGGGGTTTAGGGATTAAGGTTTAGGGTTTAGAGTTTAAGGTTTAGGGTTTAGGTTTTAGTAGGGTTTTTAGGGTTTAGTTAGGCTTGAGGGGGAATTTGAGGTTTCAAGTTTTTAGTGGGGTTCTAAATGTGTTGTTTTGTGGGCGCTTTTCGGTCTGGGCTAGCCTTTCGGGTTTTGGATTTAGGGTTCTGGGCTGGCCTTTGCGATTTAGGACTAAAACCCTAAGCCCTAAATCGTGGGGCTTTGGACTGGCCCTTATAGGGTTTAGGGTTTTCAGGTGGGAAGGTTAAGGGCTCTTGGGCTGTCTTTTCGGGTTTAGGGGGTACGGCTGGCCTTTAGGGTTTATGGTTTAGGGTATAGGGGTAGCTTTTAGGGTTTAGGGTTCTGGGCTGGCCAGTAGGGTTTAGAATTTAGGGCTTTGGGCTGGCGTTCAGGGTTTAGGATTTAAGGCCTTGGGCTGGCCTTTACAGCTCTGCGCTCACCTGCGGAGCAAGAAAGGGTCGAATACTTTCAGTGGATGATAGTGAACCTTTTATTCTGAATGTTTTAGGATTCTCAAGCCCTAAACCCAAGCCCTAAACCTTAGAGTCTAAACCCAAAGCCCAAAACCCTAAATTCAAGGCCCTGGATCCTGAACCCTATAAGCCTTAACACTCAAAAACCCAAACCCTACGACCAAAGCCCGAAGCTCAAAGCCCTACAAGGCCCTAAGCGTTAAAACCCTAAATACTTTCACACCCTAAGTACCATAAGCCTCAAAGCCCAAAGCCGAGAATGCCCTAAGCCCTAAGCCTTTAGACCCTCAGGCATGGTCCCTAAAGCCCTAAACCCTCCCAGCCTTAAACCCTAGATACCCTAAATCCCCACAGCCCAAAGACCCTATATAAACACCTCAGGCGTAGACACTAAACCCTAAACCCTCTCAGCCTTAAGCCTGAAATACCCTCAAGCCCCACAGCCCAAAGCCCCTATATAAAAGCTCTCAGATAAGTAATGACCCCAATTAGGATCTCAACTACACTTATAACTCTACTTATCACCTACTTACTAAGTCCTCCGACCCTCCAAGTAAAACCCTCAGCCCTAAACCCTAAACCCTAAACCCTAAAGCCTAAACCCCTAAACCCCGAAACCCTCTCAGGCGTAGAGTTACCGGAGCAGTCTCGGATCTGCGGACGAGTCACGGCCTCTGCGTCCAGTTGTGCGCAGGTAAACGGCTACAGGATTGAGCAGGGGGTTTAGGGTTTAGGGTTTCAGGTTTGTACTTGGAGGTTCATGGGTAGTTATAAGTTTAGGATTATAAGTAGGGCAACTGTAATAAACATAAGGGGATAACTACCCATGAACCTCCAAGTAGGCTTCTCAGAACTTGTCGAGATTTTTTGGGGCTTGGGCTTTTGGTGGTCTTGTGGAGATTTTAGGGATTTAGGGTTTCAATTAGGATTTCGGGGTTGTTGGCTCCTTGATTGATCTACAGTGGGCCCTGCAATCATGTATTTTAAAGGTTGTCCAAGATTTTCCTTAACCAGCCAAAAATCCACTTTTTTGTAGGTTCTTACTATAAATCTTACTATAAACCCTACTATGGGATTGATTGGAAATCTACCAAAAAAACGTAGGTTCTGGTGATACCTCAACCCTGCATAACCCTAAACCCTAAACCCTAAACCCTAAAATGACCAACGTCAGGTCCTTGCCCTTCTGCTGGTGCCTGCTGCGGAGCAGGTCTCTTGGGGTATTTGCCGCGATCCCAGAGACTCCAATATCCCCTAATTAGGGATTATGCCCTAATTCATATTAGGGATCCTACTATAATTTAAGGGTTTAGGGTTAGGGTTTAGGGTTTAGGGGATCCTAGGTATATTTCTTCATTAAGGGATGTTGGGGTCCAATTGGGGTCTCTGGGATTGGCATGGAGGGTTTCGGGTTCCGAGTTTCGGGTTTCGGATGTAGGGTCAAAGCGTGGAGGGCTTTGGGTTTAGGGTTTAGGGTTTAGGGTTTAGGGTTTAGGGTTTTGGGTTTAGGGTTTAGGGTTTAGGGTTTCATGGGAGGTTGCAAGTGGAGTTAGATGTTCGCTAATGTAGGTTATGACTATAGTTGCCCTACTTATAACTACCCATGAACCTCGAAGTAAACACTCAACCCCAAGCGGGTAGCTTATTTCCCTTGACCAGAAAAGTCCAAGACCCTCAGTTGCGAAGTTACGGATCATTCCTTGCAGCATAATCAGAAGCCCTCCACAGTTGAGGTTAGATTCCCTACTGAAAGAAGGACCCTGTAAAGCCCTAAGAGCCACGAAGAACCCCTACACAACCGCAGGGAACAACCAAAAACTGTAAACCTCAGTTGACCCTAAACCCTAAACCCCTAATTTTACCTTAAACCGTCAACCCTACATCCTCAACGCTAAATTCTAAACCCTTAACTTTACCCTAAACCGTCAACCCTACATCCTCAACCCTAAACCCTGAACGCTGAACCCCTTAACTCTGGGGAGGACTCCGCGGTGCTTGCTTGCGCCTGCGATGGGCTGCGGCGCTTAAGCCGCGGCCTTGGACTCTTTGAAGTTTAGGGTCTAGGGCTTACTAGATCTTTATACTAAACCCTAAACCCTAAACCCCTAAACCCTAAGCCCCTAAACCCCTGAACCCCTAAACCCTAAACCCTAAACCTCTATGTCTATTTCTATTTTCAGCCCCAGCTCCATCTCTACTTCGCGCCATTCCCACACGATCGCATAGCCCGAAAGGATAGTATGGGCCGAACCCTGTCGGAGCACAGGGGCCGATGTATGAACCCAGAGAACCCAAATACCTCTTAAATAAAGAGTAGACCTAAAATCATAATATTAAGGCCCGAAACCCTAAACCCTAAACCCTGATTTACAGTCTATGCCTTAATACTTAAGGGCCCCTAAACCCTAAACCCTAAACCCTAAACCCTACACCCTAAACCTGTTCTCTGAGAAGCCCCTGGCTTCTCGACCCGAGTCGTCAAGGCGAGAGGAAAGCTCTTGTGGTGGAGACGCTGCGGACAGGCGCCTAGTGTGAGAGGGCCTCAGGGTTTAGGGTTTAGGGTCCGGGGTTTAGGGTTTAGGGTCTCGGGTTTCGGGTTTAGGTTTTCGGGTTCAGGGTTTAGGGTCTCGGGTTTCGGGTTTAGGGTAAGCCCTTGCGGTCTTAATAGTATCATAGGTAGTAATAGGCAGACCCCTCAAAGGGGACCCTTCTGAACCCTTTTTCTGGCTCTCTTAAACGGGACCTTATTGAGAGGGTTTTTATCCCCAAGAGTCCCCCTAATCCTAACTCCCACTAGTGTGCTGGCAGGTCAGCTATGCGTTCGTTTATTGATTTTTTTGATTTTGTTGCAATCATCACTAAGGCACAGGTGCTATGTCAATTCCTCGTATTCTGATCATGATAAGCAATAGATTTTGCTTGGCAGTGTTAGTGACTTTTTTGTTTCTCTTGGCACGAGGAACCCAAACCCGAAACGCGACAACCTAAACCATACTCCTGTACAGTGTGTGTTCCGCGGGGTCCCTTCGCCCTTATCCCTAAACCCTAAGCCCTAATCTTATCCTAAACCCTGAACCCTAAACCCTAAACCCTAAACCCTAAACCCTAAGTCCTAATCTTATGAGATCCTTAAGGCAAGGGAAGGGGTTCTAAGGGGGGAGGGGAGGGTACTCGGGAACCTTCAGGAACCTTGGGGAGGAATGGGCGTTGTTGGGTTTTATACGTCTAGGGTTTAGGGTTTAGGGTTGAGGTTTTAGGGTTCAGGGTTTAGGGTTTAGGGTTTGAAGTTTAGGGTTCAGGGTTGTTGGTTATATACCTGCTGGAGCCCCACGTCCCTGCAGGTGGCGGGGCCTCCCAGCAAGATCTGCTGAACCGTGTTCACGAGCAGTGACCTCAGCATGTCAGTTTTCTTTGACCCTAAACTCTAAACCCTGAACCCTGAACCCTAAACCTAAACCCTAAACCCTAAGCCCTAAAGTTCGAAGTTCCTCATTATCATATAACCTACAAAACAGTAACCTACCTAAGCCCTAGACCCCCAGACCCTAGTCCCTAATTATCATATAGGCCACAAAATAGTAACCCACATGACTACTATCCCAAATCCGAGCAGTGTTAAGGGTTTAGGGCTGTTCGGGTATCGGGTCCAGGTTGGGTAGATTGATGTAAGGTTGGGGGTTTAGGGTTTTAGGGTTTCAGGGTTTAGGGTGTAGGGCTTTAGGGTTTTAGGGATTAGGGTTCAGTTTATATACCCGAAATCCTGAAGGTTAAGTTCTACCAGCGCGATGCTTCGGTTCTTACACAGCGGTACCAAAGCTCGGCCTATGCCCCAACCTCTTAAAACCTCAAGCCCTTCAAGTAAGCAGCACCAAACCTGAACCCGAAGCTGGATGTCCACCTTCCTCCTCCCCTAAACCCTGACGCTAAACCCAAAACTCTAAATCCGAACCCCAACCCTTAGAACCCCCGAACCCTGAACCGCGGTAGCGTTCGCAAGCACCAAACCTTGGGACTTGTCACAAGCCCTAAACTGTGAACCCCAATATAGGAGCCTAAATAATTACCTATAGTATTTTGGGGGGATCCTTATTATAACCATAGTATAACATTCCCCAAAACCCCATTCTAATTATTAAGGCCCCTACATGAAGCGCCATGCCCCGAAGCCTTAAACCCTAAGCTGAGCCCTAAAAACCCCAAAATCCTAAACCCTAAACCCCTAAATCCTAAACCCTAAGCCCCTAAACCCCAAAACCTAAAACCCTAAGCTAAGCCCTAAACCCAAAAATCCTAAACCCTAAGCTGAGCCAAAAAACCCACAAATCCTAAACCCTAAGCTGACAAAAAACCCAAAATCCTAAACCCCAAGCTGAGCCAAAAAACCCAAAAATCCTGAACCCTAAACCCTAAACCCAAAAATCCTCCCCCGGAAGAGAGGCTTTCGGCCGCCACGGCTGAGACGCTGGAGCTGAGCAGCCTCCTCAAGGGTTTTGGGGTTTAGGGTTTAGGGTTTAGGGTTTCATCAGAGCCTTTGGGGTTTAGGGGTTTGGTTTGAAGAGGCTTGGGTAGGATATCAGGTTATAGTAGAAGCCCAAAAGTTGGAAGCCCAATAGCCTCCATCCTTATAGAGCCATGTATCTTGAATTCCAGCACTATTTGTCCTTAAAATGATTTCCGGCTTTTTGGGGTTTACCATAGGCTTCTACTAGTATTTATTTGGGAGGCTGGAGGTTTAAAGTCAAGTGGTGTCTCGGTTTAGCAGGTTTAGCTTGAAGTTTGACGGTGTGCTATAGGAGCCCAACAGTTACCTATACTATTTTGGGGGTAGGGGACTTATAACTCCACGTATAACTACTCATGAACCTCCAGGTATGATCCCTGATAGACCCCTTATAGAGCCCTTTTAGAACCCCTTTATGGATCCCTTAAAGGAGCCTTTTAACTATCCATGAAGCCCAAAACCCTAAACCCTAAACCCTCCAAGTAGGGCCGGAAGCCCGGCAACTGTCGGGTTTAGGGTTTAGGGTTTAGGGTTTAGGGCTGAGAGGCCAGAGCAGTCGCGATCTGGTCTATGCCAGGCAGGAGGGGCATGGGTTTAGGGTTTAGGGTTTAGGGTTTAGGGTTTAGGGTTTAGGGTTTAGGGTTTAGGGTTTAGGGTTTAGGGTTTAGGGTATAGGGTTTAGGGTTAGGTCCGTCTGTTGACTGGGCTTTGGACTACCATGCTTTAGTACATTGTTTTCCTGGTTATTTCAAAGTCCAGTTGATTTTGGGAACTAGATATCTTTGTGGGTTCAGTAGGGTGTTTAAGGTTCAGTAGGGTGTTTAGGTTAGAGGTTCAGGGCTTACCAGCACCCCCCCAAGTACCCCTTAGTAGAGCCCTTATGGTCCTTAATCGTGGGTATTTCGGCAATTGGGGGGCGCTGGTAGTGTTCTGAGTTTGGACTTTCAGGTTGATGTATGCCGTAGGGGTACGGGGTATCAGGGAGTGGGAGGGTTTTTGGCAGGATCTGGGTTGATTTAAGGGGATTTAGGGTTTAGGGTTTAGGGTTTTGGATATAGGGTTTAGGGTTTAGGGTTTAGTTTCTACAATGGGTTTGCAGAGGGTTATCGGTGTCTTCATCATGATCTAGCTCAGAAGTTAACCTGATTTGATTTTGGCGATGGGGAACCGAACAACCAGGGTTCAGTTTTTATCCTAAGAGCACCCCTGGGTCGCATCTCAGACAGTCACCCTAAACCCTAAACCCTAAACCCTAAACCCGAAACCTTAAACCCTGAACCCCTGCCCACAAGAGTTGCCCCCCCAGTAGCCACTTGCGGGGTACAGGCGCTGGAACTTGCTAAGCCGCTACACCCTAACCGTAAGCCTAAATCCCAAATGTTTTAAACCCTGAGCGCTACACCCTCAACCCTCAGCCCTAAACCCTAAACCCTGAAGCCTACACCATCAAGCAACTCCCCTAAACCCTGAACCCCACCAACTCCCCTACTTGGAGGTTCATGGGTAGTTGTAAGTAGAGTTATAAGTAGGGCAGCTATAGTTATAACCTATATTCGGGGACTTATAACTCCACTTATAACTACCCCCTGAACCTCCAAGTATGATCCCTTATAGACCCCTTGTAGGACCTCTTATAGAGCCCTTTTAGAACCCCCTTATGGATCCCTTAAAGGAGCCGCATAACTATCCATGAACCTCCAAGTAGATCCTTTACCCTGGCCTTTCCCTTGGCAACTGCCGCCTCTTAAAGCGGTGCTCTAAGGGTTTGGGCAGACAGCCTTAAAGAGGGTTTAGGGTTTAGGGCTTAGGGTTTAGGGGTTTGGGGTTTAGGGTTTAGGGTTCTAAGCCCAAAACACTCATAGCAAGGAGCCGAGATCGTATACCTTTATTTATGGTCCTAAACCCAAAGTAGTAATACACGAGCCTGAATTATTAAATAGGAATCGTATGCCTTCATAGTTCGTTTGTATCGGAACAAGTCCTTCAAACCCGGACGGTGAGGTTTTGAAAAGCAAGTGAGACATCTTCAGCTGCCCAGAAGCAGAGCACAGGGAATGCAGATATCCATTCATCAAGTCCTTGCGCCGGAAACCGCAAACCTTGAACCCATCAAACCCTGAAACCAGACTAAAGCCCGCATAAATCCCTAAACCCTAAACCATAAACCCAAACATTTTAGTAAACCCCAAAAAGTTGGAAACCGGATTAAGCACAATTAGAGCTGGGATTCCCTGTGCATTACTCTTGAGGATTGAGGCTAGTGGGTTTCCAACTTTTCGGCTTATACCGTAACCCTGAACCCTAGCATTTGTTAGGTTTTGGGCCCCGAAACCCTTAACCCTCAAGCCGATAATTGCATCCCCGAAAGCTGAATTGAAAGCGCTTTAGAGCTTTAGGGTTTAGGGTCTAGGGTTTAGGGTTTAGGGTCCAGGCTGTGGGGTTTATGGTTTTATAGGGCCAGGGGAGCCCAGTACCCTTCGCTTCAAGAGACTACTGAGAGTCACGATGTAGGGTTCAGGATTTCCAGGGTGTTCAGGGCTTTCTGGTTTAGGGTAAGAACCTTTTCTCTCGGACCTTTTCAGCTGGGTAGTTACCGTTATAGGAGCCTTATAGAAGGGCATATACCTTATAGAAGCTTTCTAGAAGCCCTATAGACCATAAGCTCCCCACCTGTGGTGTCCTTTTACTTTCTGGGACCTGCAGAGGTTTGGGCTCCTTGTTTAATTGTTTAGGGTTTAGGGTTTAGGGTTTAGGGAGTTTCCGACAATAAGGGGTACCTTATTCTCGGAGGTTTCTTAAGGGCAGGAAGGCACTGGGTGCGGCTCCATTGTTGATGTGGATGGCGGAGATTCTCATCTGCTGGTTTCGGTGTGGTCTGGTTATGGCGGCTCGGTCTTCAGTCTGGGCTTTGGGATGAAACCCTAATACCCTAAACCCTAAACCCTAAACCGGGTTACCGAAAGATCAAACCGAAACCCTGCACCGACAGTGCTCCTTGTCGGATCTCGCCGCGCCACTGTCTGAGAAGGAACCTTTTTGTTCCTTTAGCTGGCCATGACAAAGAGCTGGGCGATATAAGCCTTAGTAAAAGATGCCCGGAAGTGGTAGCACATCTTTGGTGTAGAATGTTGTCGCTTCAGCTGCATTGTCGAAGACTGTTCTGGCCACCTACTTCTAGTGAAAGGTTTCTATACCCCACAACAATCAGAATACGTGGCACCCAATACAGTAGGGGCACGATTGCCAACACTCGTCCGTCCGACATCATCATCATCATCATTTCGATTTTTAGCTTCCCACATGGCTGGCGAGTGGTCCGAGCATCAAGACACCGCAACTGGAAAGAGCTACTACTCCAACAAGCTTACCAAAGAGACTACCTGGGAGCGCCCCCAGGCCCTCGTCAAGGCTGATTGGCTGGAGCTCAAAGACCCGGATAGTGGGAAGACTTACTACCACAACAAGTTCACCAACGAGACGTGCTGGCAGCGGCCAGCGATACTTGCGAAGGATGACTGGGCGCAGCACACGGATCCGAAAACGAACAAAACTTTTTATTTCAACAAGCTCACTCAAGAGACCACGTGGGAGAGGCCCGCTGTATTGGCTCGGGATGACTGGGCAGAGTACAAGGACTCAGCAACTGGGAAGATATACTATTCAAATAAGCTCACTGGCGAGACGTCTTGGGATAGGCCGGTGGTCCTTGCAAGAGAAGACTGGGTCAAGCACACAGATCCGAAGACGAATAAAACCTTCTACGTCAACCAGCGCACCCAGGAGACCACTTGGGACAAGCCATCTGTGCTTGAAAAGGATGAGTGGGTTGAGTACAAGGACCCGGCGACTGGACAGATGTATTTCTGCAATAAGATCACGAGAGAGACAACATGGGAAAAGCCAGCCGTGCTTGCGAAAGATGATTGGTCTGAGCACAAGGATCCAGCGTCTGGGAAGACGTGCCCAGCTTCACTGTCAAGCCCTAAATCCTAATCTTTCAAGCGGTTCCATTCTAGATAGGTGTTTTTGTCGGTTTTCTGTATACTTGCCAGCCCAAGCTCAGACCTTTTGGGTCTAGGGGACTCCAAGGTATTACTGCAACAGGGTTTAGGGTTTAGGGTTTAGGGTTTAGGGGACTCCAAGGTATTACTGCAACAGGCTCACCAAGCAGACTTGCTGGGAGAGGCCGGCGGTACTTGCCAAGTGTGACTGGGTCGAGTACAGCGACGCAGCTACGGGCAAGACCTGGTACTACAACAAGCATACTGAAGAGACTTCATGGGAGACTAGGGTTCTTGTTCAGGCACTACTTTTGGTTTAACCAGCTATGTATTTAGGGTCCTATAAGAAGGCAACCCCCAAACGGAACTATAGGTAAGTTAATGTTGTCATGCTTGGAGCAGCTTGCATATTTATGTGTGTGTTTATATGTATCTACAGATAGAATGCACATATTAGACAATCCTATGCTTGTTTGTTTGTATATGCTACCCCTCAACCCTAAACCCCAAACCCTAAACCCTAAAACCCTAAACCGTTGGCTCATACCCTTGTGCCCAGGAGAAGCCAGCGGTGCTTCGAAACGGCGAGGCATCCGAGCACACGCCGGCTCCGCAGTTTCCGGAAAAGCCGGCGCTGCCCAAGGAGGCCGAGATCAAAAAGCCGTCTTCGACGACGACCACTGCGACTGTCGGGTGCTTAGTAGGTTTAGGGGTTAGGGTTTAGGGTTTAGGATTTAGGGTTTAGGGTTTAGGGTTTAGGAATGGGTTATAGGGACTACCATAAGGGACCTTAAGGGTTTATCATTCCCTACTAAGCACCAGACAGGCGAGTACGAACGCGCCTGCGAGTACGGCCGCGACTGCGACTACGACCGCGAGTACGTCGTCGCAACCAGAAGTTCAATCTGCCTCACAGGCCGGATGGGGGGTTCCTTTACAGGGATCCTTAAAGGGTTTTACAAGGGATGTATAATATAGGATTCTAAAATACGGGCCTCTTAATAACTAGAATAGGGTTTTGGGGCCCAATATACTATAACTATAATTATAATAAGGAGCCCACAAACTAGTATTGGTACTTATTTTTGGCCCCTACACTACCAGGCCGTGATCACGAGATTGGAAGAATTAGGAAAATAAAATTTCCTGTCTATGATAAATTGGAGCCGGAATCGCATACCGTTTCGGGCCGTGCTAGGCTGCCGTGGTTGGATACCTTGTGAAAGATGTAAGCATAGAGTTTAGGGTTTAAGGGTTTAGGGTTTAGGGTTCACCTTGCTTCATGAAGTGCCAAAGCCTTGCTCCCTCACTTCTTAAGGCACGAGCAAACCTCAACCCCCAAGCTATGCCAACGACGCGATCCCGCAAGCCTCGCCCAAAATCCTCAACCCCTGAACCTAAATCCTAAATCCGTAGTGTGTGCCTGTAAATGCAGGATCTACCCAGCACAATATTAAAAAAAAAAAAAAGCAGCCTAAATCCCGGACCCTACGCCCTCATTCCCTAAACCCGAAACTCTAAACGACCGAAGAAAAGGCCTCTTCCTTTAGCACCCCTTTTCAATCCGCCGAGGCAGTCCCAGTGAAATCCAAGGACCTGGGAGATAGGGTTCAGGGTTTAAGGTTCAGGCGTTTGGGCTAGGCTGTTTGAAGTTTATGTTTTAGGGCTTAAGGCTTTAACCCTAAACTCTAAACCCTAAACCCTCAACCCTAAACCCTCAACCCTAAACCCTAAGCCCTCAACCCTGAACCCTAATCCCTGAACCCTAAACCCTAAGCCCCTTTTCGGGGGGCCTCGGGATTCTGAAGTGTCGGGTTTGGGATTCAGGTCGTGGGCTCCATGGGTTCGGGCTCGGCGAGTCATATAGGGGCCTTAATACTTACCCATACTATTTTGGGGGTTCCTTACTAAATTTTTAAGGCCCACCCTAAACCCTAAACCCTAAGCCCTAAAACCCTAAACCCTAAACCTTAAACCCAATACCCTAAACCCTATGGCTCGGAAGCCCTTTGAAGACAGCGACTGTGGGATCAAGGCGACACATCAGCTGCCCTTCATGGCTTCCCGTCGGGTGCTATGCCGGGGGTTTAGGGTTTAGGGTTTAGGGTTTAGGGTTTAGGGTGCTATGCCGGGCTCCTTGGGTTTAGGGTTTAGGGTTTAGGGTGCTATGCCGGGCTCCTCGGGTTTAGGGTTTAGGGTTTAGGGTGCTATGCCGGGCTCCTTGGGTTTAGGGTTTAGGGTTTAGGGTGCTATGCCGGGCTCCTTTGGAGCAAAGAAAGCCGATCCTCACGGCTTCCTCCCCACTTCAGGTGTCCGGATGAATATGGACGGCTCGGAGTGCAGTCAGGTAGAGCTTCTTCGCTTTTGGGGCTACCTATTCTTGACAGGGTCATGAGCATCTACACACAAGAGAAGGTTTCTATATTCTGGATTTGGGGTTTCTTACTTCAGTGCCCCAAACCCTAAACCCTAAACATAAACCCTAAACCCCTGAACCCCAAACCCTCCCCCGTCGCGGTAGATATTGAGGATCCCTTGGATCTAGAGCCACGCCACATGTGTTTTGCAAGTGTGCCTGAGGGTCCTAAGTACTGCTGTGGAGGATACTTCCCCAAATCATAATCGTAATTCCTAATACAGAAACCCTACATTCTACCATATAGGTACTTCGGACCCTTTGGGCGCCTGATTCGCAACCCGGAAACCGCAGCTCCTGAAGCTCTATAGACTATAGACGCCTCATAATCGCCATAACCCGGCGTCATTGTGCACTTTTTCTTCAGCAGCATATGAAGCTCCGAAAGTATTGGGGGCCCTAAGCCCTATACCCGAATCCTTCAACCCAAAACCCCAATGCCCGAAACCCTAAATCCTGACACTCCTACCCCTTGGGACCCTGCCTCAGCTTTATAGGATTTGAGATTTTTTGCACACCCTATAAACCCTAAGCCCTCAACCTTAACCACCTAGGACTCTCTGTTTCTCAGGTATACTGCTTGCCTTTCGGCTGCTTGGACCTGGTACAGCATTGGGCTCTACCTGTAGCCGAAAGACCTACCTTGTTCAGGTTCCTGATTATGGTTTCTAATCCACTTCCCCCAAAACGCAGGGTTTTTGGGCCACAGGTAGAGCTACTACTACTGCGGCTCCTCGAAGGGATCTATAAGTATAAGGGTTCCCTCTAGGCGATCTACAAGGTTTCTGCGAGGGTTCAAGGGATCATCGTATACATTTTGTTTTTTAACCCTAAACCCCAAACCCTAAACCCTAAACCCTAAACCCTAAACCCTAAACCCTCAACCCTCAACCCTCAACCCTCAAACCTAAACCGGTTTTAGGGCTTTGAGTATTAAATTAGCGGGCGTTGGGATTCAATTAGTTCGACCTCAAGGTCTCCGAAGTTTCACACCGGAGGCTTCGGTGGTGAGTATCTTTCCGAGGCCAATGTAGGAGTTTCCGAAAACAAGGG
>CAJNDV010031527.1:32110-46361 GCA_905221635.1 Symbiodinium sp. CCMP2456
AAAAAAAAAAAAAAAAAAAAAAAAAAAAAAACCCTAAACCCTAAACCCTAAACCCTAAACCCTATTAAGAGTGCCCCTCAAGGTTTGAGGGTGCCCTTGAGGGTTCCTTTAAGGGCTGTGTTAAGGGCTTCGACATTCCTTTAAAGGTTCCTTGGACTCTTGGACTGGCGAGCGCAACATAGGTTTAGGGTTTAGGGTTTAGGGTTTAGGGTTTAGGGTTTAGGGTTTAGGGTTTAGGGTTTAGGGTTTAGGGTGCCTAAACAATTCCCAAGATTAGTTCGAATTTAGTAGAATGGGCGCCAACACCTTGTTCTAGTTATCAAGGCCCCACTCTTAAGCTGTATTCTTCGAGGGTTTGGGTAAGGGTTGTTTTTGGTGTTACTGTAGAGGGTGTTTATGTAATTTTTGAGACAAGGCAACCCTAAACCCTAAACCCTAAACCCTAAACCGAGGGTGTGGGGGTCTCCCCCCAGTCCCCCGAGACCAGTGTCCCGCGGAGTATGGTCTGGGTCCAGGGTTTGTAGGGTTTGAGGGTTCGAGGTTTCGGGTGTTCTGGGGGCTTGGGTTCAAGGTTTAGGGTTTTGTACCTCGGACCGCCAAGCTTGCGCAGACGTAGGGAAGCGAAGGGTCTTGGTTTACAGCTTTTGTAAGGGAGAAGGGCCTTATTATTAAGAGTTGTACAAGATCTTGTCATTATAAGGGTTTCGTCAGGATTTAATGAGGGGGCAATACAGTTTGGTTTGGCTTCAGAGTTTGGGGTTTAGGGCAATGTGGACGTGCTGTTGATAGACACCTCTTCTTTGAGGGCAGAGTCCGGATGGGTAATTCCCCTTTTTCAGTGCCATACATAATATTTGGATCTCTCGTGTGAACCTTTTTACGGGAGTGAGAGTTAGGAATCAGGGATCTGCATGAAGCAACCGGATTGTATGCAGTCTCCTGAGGGAGTTAGTAAGCGGAGGGGGGAGGGTGGGCAGGGGCACTGTCTTGGTTGAGTGGTTGCGAGCAATTCTACCCCAAACCCTAAAACCCTAAACCCTAAACCCTAAACCCTAAACCCTAAACCCTAAACCCTAAACCCTAAACCCTAAACCCTAAACCCTAAACCCTAAACCCACAACCCCAAACAGAGGCTGGTCGGTGATCCCTGTGGACAATGAGACGCTGCAGTGCATCAAGGGCCTGTTTGTCGTCACGAAGCCTGGGGAGCTGGGCAGAGGTATCTGGCTTCTTGTTAGACCCTAAACCCTAAACCCTAAACCCTAAACCCTAAACCCTAAACCCTAAACCCTAAACCCTAAACCGTGGAGACCTTTTTTAGGTCCAGCTAGGCCTCCCAGTGGGCCCTTTCTTCCCTTTTTGTAGTCTGAAGTCTTAGGTTCCTTACAAAGCTACCTTACGCCAAAAAAGGGAGGCCTTATTTTATTCCAGGGATCCTGGGTTTAGGGTTTAGGGTTTAGGGTTTAGGGTTTAGGGTTTAGGGATTAGGGTTTAGTGTTTAGGGATTCGAGCTTCAGGGTCAGGGATGAGGGTTCAGGTTTTAGGGATCTACCATGGTAGCTTGCAGCAAGGCAAAGTGTCTTCACAAGAGCCTAGGTACGGGGTTCAGGGTTTATGGATTTTGTTAATTATGTTTCTACTATCTCAGCTTAGCTTAAGTGATTCCAAACCCCTAAAACCCAAAACCCTCTGAACCCTCTTAACCCTCGTAACCCTCTTAACCCTTTTAACCCTAAACGCTAAACCCTAAACCCCAAACCCTAAACCCTAACCCCTAAACCCTACACACCCCGAAGCTTAGGCCCCTCCTAGAACGAGCGCAGGTAGGGATGCACACGAGTATTCGCGAGCCTACCAGAACCTCGAGGCCGGCAACGCCACGAAACCCCAAGCCCCTTCTTTAGGGTTTAGGGCCTAGGGTTGAGGGTTTAGGGTTTAGGGCTTCTGCGGTCACATCGTGCGTTTATTTTGTTGACTTAGTTTGGTGCTTGGGTTTCTCTTCGTTCAGTCAAGTTAAGAGAACAGAAAAGCACAATATTCTCTCCTTTTTCCCCTTTTGTTCTGCTTTGCCTTGAACTCTGAATCCTACCGGGGTTTGGGGTTAAGAGCTCAGGGGTTGCAGTTGAGGGTATATGGTTTTGGGTTTACTGGTTAAGGCTTTGTGTACAGGGCTTTGTGCATAGACCACGGCCCAGACCTTTGAAAGGATCCAAAAGACGGATACCTTGCATGAGGCTTTCGTTACCCCTTATCATAGTAGGATGCCTTCCAGGGGGATTCTATTGTTTTGGATCCTTGACAGGGTTTGGGAGGGGGTCCCCATTAGTTTAGGGACGGTACTTCGGAGTGGCGAAGGATCTGACATGGTAAGAGTTGATGCTCTTCTCGAGCTGGTTGCTGTTGTAGGCAAATCTCACCATCGGCATAAGATGAGACCCCAAATAACTTGCCAAACAGGACTGTTGCGGGAGCACGGTTTCGGTCCAGACTCAGCAAGAGCCGCCAAACCAAAATCAACGGGACTGAATGTTGTAATCGCAGTTTGGTACGACTGGAATAGCTATCACGTTAAGCTCCTCTGCACACCTATAAAGTTTAAAGTATCGCTTCGTTTAGACACTGGAACATGCATGCCGCCGTCATCGAAAGGTGGTGTGTGCCTGGCGCCTGGAACATCCGACGCACTGGCTGAAGTATGCAGCAGAACGGACTCTTGGCGGGCTTCGAAAGCCAATTCGGTAGTTTTCTGCTTTGTCGGCCGTGGCTTTTGGTCGCAAGTGTTGCTTGACCAACAACCCACAGTTTTTGTAGGTTCCGATTATAAACCCTAATATGGAATTTATAGGGGCCCTACAAAAAAGTAGGTTTTGGTAGGTTAACCCTATGCTTCCAAGGACCTTATAGTTAGGGCCCTAGACCCCTTGAGGACCCAATAATGAGGCCCCTGGAAGCATAGGGTTAAGGTAGAGGTATAGTCTAGCTGTAATTGAGACTAGTTTCGCTTGTTTAGGGTTTAGGGTTTAGGGTTTAGGTTACAGACTGCGGACCCGTAGGCTAGTGTAAGACCACACCCTAAACCCTAAACCCTAAACCCCATGAGCCGCAAAAGCTCCAATGAATCCCCCGAGGAATGCGGTGAACTCAAACATGGCGCAGCTGCGACGGCAGAAGATCGAGCTGACTAGCTGGAAGTGCCTTACCTGAACCCAAAGGGTTTAGGGTTTAGGGAACCCGAAAGTAGGCAGAATAGTGGCCTTTTATAGGTGTTGGGCCATTTTGTTGCCCACTTTTCAGGGTTTGGGTAAGCTGCAGCCATAATCTGGGAGAGTTCAGAACAGCCTCACGTTGAGACGTCCGAAGCCTTAGCAGGATGCCTCACCCGACTTGTGGATAAGTTCAGACAGCCTCACGTTTCAAGCCCCTAAAACCTACCTTAAACTACCAAACCCTACTTCTTTTGTGGGTTCCTACTATAAACCCTAATATGGAATTTTTAGGGACCCTACAAAAAAACTATCTTTTGGTAGGTTAAGGTACACCCTAAACCACCCTAAACCCTAAACCCTAAACCCTAACCCCAAACCTTAAAAATGGGATCCCAGGGCTCGGATGCCTCGCCCCAACTTGTGGACCAGCTCGGACCCTCTGAATCCAGAGACTCCAATATCCCTTAATTAAGGAATATACCTTGAATTATAGTAGGATCCCTAATATGATTTAAGGTATATTCCTCAAGTAAGGGATATTCGGGTCCCTGGGAGTCAGAAGAGGATCCTCCTCTGAATGGGATCCTTGGGCACTTGGAGGTTCATGGGTAGTTAGAAGTTCTTTTGTAAGGGATCCATAACGGGGTTCTATAAGGGGTCTTATAAAGAGTCTATAAGGGATCATACTCGGAGGTTCATGGGTAGTTATAAGCGGGGTTATAAGTCTCCTAATATAGGTTATAACTATAGTTGCCCTACTTGTAACCCTACTTATAACTGCCCATGAACCTCCAAGCACATGCCTCATATGTTATAACACGTTCTTAGTGGAGTCGAACCAGTCACGCCTGACGCTGTCTCACGGTTTTACGGGTTAGGGGTTTAGGGTTGAAAGTTTTAGGGTTAAGAGGTTTAGGGTTTTTTGCGTTTGGGGCGTCGGGGCTGAGACAGCCGAGGAGCAAGCTGGAGGATGCCTCTGGCAGCATGCCTGGCAGCCTGCTGCTGGACCTTGGACCTTGTGAAAAGCCGGAAATCCCAAACTCCAAGCCCCGCATCCTAAACACCCTAAACCCTAAACCCTAAACCCTAAACCCTAGACCCTAAACCCTAAACCCTAAACCCTAAACCTAAAGTACTTAAGCCCTCAATCCTACTCGCTTGAGGATTAGTTCAGCAAGGCTAGGCTTCCGCCAAGGCTTTTTGAGGCATTTCTACTTGCCGGGGGCCTTTCTGTTCCGGGTTTCTAAGCCGAGGGCTGGCTCTTCGGTCACATTGAGCGGAGTTATTAGGGTTTAGGGTTTAAGGGTTTAGGGTTTAAGGTTTAGGGTTTAGGGTTTAGGGTTTAAGGGTTTAGGGTTTAGGGTGTAGGGTTTAGGGTTTAGGGAGGCCCTACCCTGGGCCGTATCCGTGAGCCTGTCAACCCAAAACAATAGATTCGTAGCAGCCAGTGTAAATTCTGAAAGGCAAATGGAACGCCGGAAACGAGTTGCTAAGTTTTTATACGCCTTCCTGGACACATGCCTGTGCCCTGATTTTTATCCCCTAAACCCTAAACCCTAAACCCTAAACCCACCCCAGAACCCAGGGCTTGGAATCCTTCCTTTGCATTACAGCTGTCTCCAAGGTTTTCGCAAGTCGGCGAGCGATACCTGCTACATGGGACGAGCCCGCAGAGTGTGCTCGACATTCTCCACCAAGGCGTTGAACTCTGGATTGATTGTTTTGGGGTTTTGTGGCGGGATTGTGTCCAAATGCCGCAACCCCGAAGAACCCTAGGCCATTGACGCCATGCCCTGCAACCCTAAACTGTTTAGGGATAGGGTTTAGGGTTTAGGAGTTTAGGGTTTAGGGTTTAGGGTTCGAGCCAGTATAGTTTGTTCAGTCTGAGTTTTGGATCTGGTTCAGCCCACGAGACCTTCGGAAGAGGGCATCCAAGTTTAATCTCACAAGTCCACAACCGCCCACCATTTCGGAAGGTTTAAAAGGAATCACAAGAAATGTGTTGGTAGTGGAGGGGAGGTGGAGATTGTTAAGCCCCAGCCCCTAAAATAGCGAACATTGCCTGAGCCTGGTCCTGCAGCCACCACGACTTTACTCGGCTGTTTCTTCGGTTCTCCATGATGGTCGGTGTTTTTTGGGTCACAGATTCTGGCAGTTGCAGAAAGGTTCGGGTTAATGTATAGCATGGGGTCGTTGGTGATTCTTAAAGCCGCTGTGCGTCGGAGTGTCCCATCAAAGTCACAGGGACAACGCGACAGCAGGTTCTTCCTTCGACAAAACTGTAAACTCCACAGCAGAAGTACCCTAGGCCATAAACCCCTATCCACTATGAAGGATTCAGTGACAAGCTCGCCAGCCTCAGTGGCATTTTCGGCGCCGGAAGCTATTTCGCCGAAGATCCGGAGAAAATAGACCAGTGCCTTCACCAACAATAGGATGCCGTAGGATTCATACTATCCTTTATCGCTCTCGCTGCTTTGTCTCTTTGTCTCTGTGTCTCTCCCCCTCTCTCTCTCTCGCCCTTTTGCTTTCTTCTGTCTCTCGCTCTATCGCCCCCTCTTTCTCTCTCAACCCACTTTCTCTCTCAACCCACAGTCATGTTAGCCATGCGTGCGCATTCATATGTAATCAATGCACGCGTACATGAGCACGCGCACAGCGCAAGAAACATGTCCCCACACACAGATAAAGATAGATTAATCTGCACGCTGCTCGACATGGATGGATTGATGCCCTAACCTCTATGGTTCGACAGTCAGCAGACAGACGCATGAATGGATAGCGTGGTATAACTTGTTCATAGGCTGACCTAGGGACAGTAAGTGCAGCGGAAAGTGGAAGTGTGCGGGCTGTATGATGTTGCAGAGTCAGGGGACAGTTCTTCGGGACTCAGACAATGCTGGCTCTGACAGTTTCTGGGAGTCATTAAGAAGTGGGTGGTTGTCTAAGTTGGGGTTCCTGTCTAAGACCCCCAAAGCATGCGGCACCCGAATCAACAGGACCCTTATAGAGGGGCGCTAATTTTGGAGAGCTGCCCGAGTGCCCGGTGCAGTTTGGTGCCCTTGTTCTTTGATTGGTTTGGGGTACATGATCGCAAATTGTTCTTGGACGTCGCTATTTGCATCCCTGTTTGCTGTACCCGAAGGGTCCATATATACTACTAGTTACTACTACTACTGTGGAATTAGGTCCCCCCAAAACCATAAGAAGAATGGTCTTTTGGGTCTTTTGGGACCTCACCGAATGAGGAAACGCCTTGAAACGAGGGTGAGAGGAAAGCCATGTTCACGACAGCAGCAGAACGAAGTTGAAAGGTACACACAGCCGGATGTTGGCTACAAGACCACTGGTTTGGAGGAGCTGCATGCGCAGCTCTTCGCCGATGAGGGCAATGTGCACCCAGGACACTGGGAGGGACATGACGAACATGATGGTGATGTGAGCATGACGATGTTGTTGGTGACAATGTTGATGAAGATGATAAGAAAGACGATGCCGTGGCTGAGTTTTTTTGACGACGTTGGTGGTGATGACAACTTTGACGGCGAAACCCTAAACCCTAAACCCTAAACCCCACTGTTATGCTGAGTGAACTTCTAAAGCCCTAAACTTTGGAGGCCGCGGGAATGACGATGAGGTTTAGGGAACTGCCGGGTTTAGGGTTTAGGGTTTAGGGTTGACGACGTTGGTGCCGCACTCGGTCCCGGCGTAATCTCCATCCGCCAGAAGCACCGCTCATACACAGTAACCGAGGAATGCAGACTTCATGAAGCTCCACACAACCCCAAGTTTCTGTTCTAAGTTAGGGTTGCCTAGGAAGTCTGAACTTTGCAGGAGTCCACTATATTGCGAAAGAGCTTCGGAACAAAAAAGGGGGTCCTTGGAATCCTAAGCCCTTAATCAGACGAAGCCGTAAGCCCACCCTAAACCCTAAACCCTAAACCCTAAACCCCTAAACCCTAAACCCTAACCCCCTTGACCCCAAACCCGAGGAGCTTTCATGAACCCGAAACCTTACGCTTAAAACCAATAAAAACCCTAGACCCAAAGCCCTGAGCCAACTTGAGGCGAGGACATCTTCTACTCCTTCCGGGACCCTTAACCCTAAACCCTAAACCAAAAACCCTAAAACCCTAAATTCTAAACTTGTACACCCTAAAACCCTAAACTCTACACCCTAAAACGCCAAAATCCTAAAAACCCTAAACTTCTAAACCCTAAAACCCCAAAACCCTAAAACCCTAAACTTCTATATAAACCCTAAAACCCCCAAGCCCTAAAACCCTAAACTTCTATATAAACCCCAAACCCCTAAACCCTAAAACCCTAAACTTCGAAACTTGAGGAGAGGATATCTTCTACTGCTTCGTGGTACGAGCGACCTGTGGGGCGGCCCTGGTCACCGAAGGCTTCGTAGCTTTTGGGTTTGGGGTTAGGGGGTTTAGGGGTTTAGGGGTTTAGGGGTTTAGGGGTTTAGGGGTTTAGGGTTTAGGGTTTAGGGTTTAGGGTTTAGGGCCTAAGCCCTTAACCCTAAAAGCCCAAAACTCTAAACCCTCAAGCCCTAAACCCCTGATCCCCGGTTTAGGGCCTTGGGTTCAGGGATCCGGGGCTCCGCGGGTTCGGGGTTGAAGTCTTGAGCCCTAAGCCCCAAGCCCTAAAGCCCTAAACCGGGGATCAGGGGTTTAGGGCCCAGGGTTTCAGGTGTAGAGCTTCGGGGGATCAGGGGTTTAGGGTTCAGGGGTTTGAGGTTTAGGGGTTTAGGGTTTTCAGGTTCAAGGGGTCCGGGGTTGAGAGGTGTAGGGGTTGAGGGGTTGAGGGGTTTAAGGTTTCCGATTTACGGGCAGAGATTGATGGTTTAGGGCCTAAACCCTAAACCCTAAAGCCCTAAAGCCCCAAAGCCCTAAACCCTAAACCCTAAACCCTAAAGCCCTAAAGCCCTAAAGCCCTAAAAAGCCTAAAACCCGGGTTTACGGCTGTAGGGGCTTAGTGGGGATCCTTTCTACTACGGTGCGAGCAATGCCTAGGCTTAAAGATGCAGGCGGTTCAGGGTTTTAGGATTTGCAGAACACGGGGGGTTTAGGGTTTAGGGTTTAGGGTATTTAGCAAGCATCCTACTAGTTGTGGTCTCCTTTCAATTCGGAGGCCTATTGTCTTTTTGAAACTCGGGTACACGTACAAGTGGCAACAATGCTAAACTTGATCAGAGCAGCCAGAAGAGTCACGACGTTAACTATACGACTGCCACCCAAAGCAACATCATCGTCGTCCATTCCAAATTTTCGTAAGCTGTAGAATGCAACTCCCACTGACACTGCTACTCGCACTGAGCAGTAGCAGTAGGTGGGTAATTGGGCAGGCAGGTGCTAGGTAGTCGTCGGCGTAGTGGCAATGGTAGGAGGTCATGGTAGTAGTGGTAAGGAGTCGACGCTGGTAGTCGTTGTGGCGGTAGTAATAATATGAGCAGCAGTAGTAGTAGTAGTAGTAGTAGCAGTAGTAGTAAGAGTGCAATAAATAGTAAAAGCTGCCTATGCACAGCAAGGCAGCTAGCAAAATTCTTTCAACCAGAGACACGTTTGTCGGAGGGGCGGCATCAGCCGCAGGGAACCTGATCAAGAAACCCTGATTCTTTATTAGGGTCGTGAATCCCAAAGGTTTGGGGCTGTAGAGCCAGGGTTTCTCAACCAGGTTCCTACAGAAACCAGACGAGACTATCACTGCGGTTGCTAAACTGCTAGATAATTTGTCCTTCGGCTTAGTCTATACATAACTGCAGTCAGGTGGCAGTTGAGATTCGGTAGGGTAGATCCCAATTCTACTGCCTTGGTTGATGGGCAAAGATGGATTGCCTTACACTAGAAAACAAAGATCCCAATTCTGAACATTGCACGCCTCAGGTTTGGATCACGACAGGCTGAAGGACGTCAACACCAACAAGCAGGTTTTCCTGCGGTCTGATCGTCGGCAGCTCTGCCACATCCCTGGTGCCACTCCGTCCATTTCTTACCACACCCTCGTTGTGGACGTTGCGAAAAGGAAGGTCCCAACGTCTGTCCTCCGGTTTCGGGAAATTGTCCTTTTTGAGGACACCCGCGTTTACCCGGAATATCTGATTGCGTACCGAAGGGTCTGAGTGACACTCAGAGTGCTTGAGTCGGCTTGTTGCAGGTGGCGCCAGGAGCCGCAAGGCCGCTAAACCCCAAACCCTAAACCCTAAACCCTAAACCCTAAACCCTAAACCCTAAACCCTAAACCCTAAACCCTAAACCCTACCCTGAACCCCAAACTTTAAAGGCGAGAGCCTCGGTTTTGGGATCCCTATAAACCCTAAGCCCGAAACGGTTTAGGGTTTAGGGTTTAAGAGCCCCCCAAAGTAGGTAAAACAACGGCCCAAGACCTCTAATGGCTACCACTTTCGGGGTTCAGGTAAGCCCTAAACTGAACAAGAAACTGAAGATTCTTTTTGATCCCTGCTTCTGCGCCGTTGAAACTGCAACTGCGTCCGTCGCTGCACAGTGTACAGCTTCGTTTCTGGGCTTTCCAATGCCCTTTTGGCCTCGGGTTCGTCAAATTTGATGGACATGGCTTTGTCATGTTTCACCGGAACAGCTCGCTTCTGGAAGCTCGAGTCAGTTTCTTCTTGGGTTCTGCCTCACCTAATCAGAATTATGCTGGTGTGATGATGGCTGATCGTGTGCTGGTGATGGGGGTCCATAGAGATGGGAGCAACACAGATAATGCTATCAGACCCCCTAAGCCCTAAACCCTAAACCCTAAACACTTCTTTCATGCTTGTGTCGACCTGCACGTGGGCGGTTCCGACATCTAGCAATAGCAATGAGCCATAAAGCCCAGACCCACAAGTTATCTCGATGAGGGCTTTCAGGGCAATGTTTAATGTAGAAGCCGAAATAATTACCATTACTCGTGTCGGGGTTCCTTATTATAACTATAGTGTAAGGGGTCCCAAAACCCTATTCTAATTATTAAGGCCCCTAATATAGAGCCCTATCATAGATCCCCTATAGAACCCTTTAAGGATCCCTTTAAAGGAAGCCCCCAAACCCTATTGGAATTATTATGGCCCACAAAACCTCAAACCCTAAACCCTAAACCCTAAACCCTGTTCTACTTGTTATGGCCCCCTAAACCCTAAATCCTACACCCTAAACCCTCAACCCTGTTCTACTTATTATGGCCCCCTAAACCCTAAACCCTAAACCAGGGTTTGGGTTTAGGGTTTAGGGTTTAGGGTTTAGGGTTTAGGGTTTAGGGTTTAGGGTTTAGGGTTGGGGTTTTGGGGACCGGGTGGAGGGCTACGGGTTTTTTCGCGCAGGATGCGGTTAGATCCCCTGATGAAGTGACCCGAGCGGTCCTCAGCCTCAACCCTGAATCCTAAACCCTAAACCTAAACCCTAAACCCTAAACCCTAAACCCTGAACCCTAAACCTAAACCCAAAAGCCTCTCCCCACCTCACCCTCGATGCGACCGTGGCTCCGGATTTTTTTGAAAATACTCGTGTGGGTCCCGGCAAGATCCTCACTTGTAGTATGAATTAAAGGTTTAGGGTTCTCGGTTTAGGGTTTAGGGGTGTAAGTCCACAGATCTCTGAACAGGCAACTAGAGAATACATCGCAGATATACTGCATGAATGGTTTCCAGTCTGCACCTGGTAATCAAGTTATACTTGTAGTACAATCTATCCAGTTTGGCTCCTGTATTCAAACGTTTCAAATTTCGGCTTTCATCCAACAATGCCCTGTAAACCACGTAGAAAGCCTCCTCTTATGAACGTCCTTAGGCAGCCCTGACAAGCCCCTTCCAAAAGGCAGCCCTACGTGTTGAACTCAAAACCCTTAAACCCCAAACACCTAAACCCTGAAACCCTGAAGCCTTAAACCCTTAAACCCTTAAGCCCTAAGCCCTAAACCCTTAAACCCTAAACCCTAAACCCTTAAACCCTTAAGCCCTTAAAGCCTTAAGCATCACTAAAACCCGCAGTTGGCGGCTCCTGGGCCAACTGGCAGCTTGGGGCGGTGAGGGCTCTGAGCAGTGTAGGGGCCCTGGGCTCACGAGTTCGGGGATTTAAGGGGTTTTAGGGGGGTTTTAGGGGGGTTTTAGGGGGTTTTGGGTGGTTTTGGGTGGTTTTAGGTGGCTTTGGGGAGTTTTAGGGGGTTTTGCGGGTTTTAGGGGGTTTGGGGTGGTTTTAGGTGTTTTAGGGTGTTTTAGGGGGTTTAGGGGTTTTAGGGGTTTTAGTGGTTTAGGGTTAGAGTTCTTGGTGTAGACTGTAGAGGCAGTTTCAATTTCTGCCTATCGGGTGTGTCGGGGTTTTACGGACTTCCGGGCTGTCCTGCACACCTGACACATTCTAAACCGGGCACTACGAAGGTCGGAATAATGGGGGCTACTATTCCTCCAACTCTAATGAGAAGTACCCGAATACACTATTCAAAAATCATTCAGGCCACCCCATATCATGTTGCTGCGCCTAAACCCTAAACCCTAAACCCTAAACCCTAAACCCTAAGCCCTAAACCCTAAACCCTAAACCCTAAACCCTAAACCCTAAACCCTAAACCCTAAACCCTAAGCCCAAGCCATCCAGACCGAACCCCCGAGCCTGAAAGCCAAATCCTGAAAGTTCAAAGCCGAAGCCCAAGCATCCAAACTCGATTTAGGGTTTAGGGTTTAGGGTTTAGGGTTTAGGGTTGGCAGGAGGGGAACTTCTGTGAAGTTGTCAAAATAAGGAAACCATGCTATTCACTATAGATCCCGATTATGGAAACATGAATTGTGAATCCTATAATTAACAAGAACCGAGGTTTAGACAAACTCCTGGATCTTGGCTTGAAAAACTCCTCAGAGGAGGCCTGCTGGCAACATCCATCTTGGGTGTCAAGACTTGGGGGTTTGTTGTTGGGTTTGGTGTTGTGGGGTTCAGAGGTTAGGGTCCATTTGGGCTTAGGGCTTTCAGGTTGCGGGGTCGGGAGGGGGGGGGTTCGAGGTTTAAGGCTTAAGGGTTAGGTTTTAGTGGGTTTAGGGTTTGGGCTAATATCGAAGCCTAAATGATTGCCGATATTATTCCATAGGGTTCCTCATTATACTTATACCTTTCGGGAGCCCGAAATCGCCGAAACCCTATTCTCATTATTGAGGCCCCTACATTACTTCATTTGAGGTCGGTGGGGGTGCTAGCTGAGGACGGCTTTGTCTTCTTGTCCGAACGCCTTTGGAATTCTACTTCAATGCTTGGAGGTTCATGGGTAGTTAGAAGTGGAGTTATAAGTAAGGGTAACCACTATATTAGGGGACTTATAACTCCACTTACAACTATCCATGAACCGCCAAGTGGTCTCAAGACTCAAGCCCAAGGCCCTAAACTGGACGAACTTTGAGCATGGTGTGATTGACCTCAGGGCATGTTTGAAACTTCAAAGATTGCGAAAGACCCCGCTAAGCCGCAGAACCCGTGCCTATATCGCAAGCCCTAAACTCTCAACTCTAAACCCCTAAACCCTGAATGCGACACCCTCCAACACCAAAACCAAATATAGAAGCCTAAATAATTACCAATGTTACTGTTAGGGTTCCTTATTATAAGTATGCTCTAAAGGGGCCCAAAACCCTATTCTAATTAATAAGGCCGCTACGTAAAACCCAAGCACTCCTAAGCCGCACAAAGAGACCCCCGAGAAGGCAATGGCAGCCATGGGCTTAGCGATCTGCGCCGCAGCGAGTGATCCGCTGGCGCCCTCAGGCGTTGAGGGTTTCCAGGGTGTGGGGGTTTTGGTGGTTGTGAGGGTTTCGGTAAGTGTGTATATCTGTATGCATATATGTGTATGTGTACCGTTACATGTCAACCTATCTATCGGTAAATGTGTCTGTGGGTCTCTACGCGGTACTTCATACACTTTTCAAGCCCGCCTTGACGCAGCATGGATCAATTGACACGAAGAGTGGAAGAGACTGGACGCAGGGCCCACGGCGGCATCTCGAGCCGCAGATTTGCTGCAGCGGCTGCTCGTGCTGGCCACGTGGGGAGGGGTTTCGGACGATTCCTAAACCATCACTCTTAAGGATTGAGGCTATTTGGTTGCCAACTTTTGGGCTTCTACTCTACAGCAATCCTAATGGTCAGGCCGGCGAGGATGAAAAGGCTGCCGCCGAAGAGCAGCCCAGTGGCGTAGAGGTGCGTCGGGCATTTCAACTCGAAGCCCCAACCCCGAAATCCTCAATCCATTTTTAGTTTACTTACTGGTCATTTAGAAGGTTGCAAGATACTGGTATCAATGCGGGCAACGCCCCAACCTTAGGAAGCCTTAACCCTCCTGGAAGGAGACGTGGGTTTATGGAGTTTAGGGTTGGGGTTTGGGGTTTAGGGTTTAGGGTTTAGAGTTTAGGGTTTGGGGTTTAGGGTTTAACTCCAGGACGTAAACCCTATGTACGCTAATCTCTGATACCAGCCCCACCCTCCCTCTACCCCTAACCCCTGAAGCCCTACAGAAGCCCTAAAGCCCTAAACCATTAGGATTCAGGGTTTAGGATTCAGGTCCAAACCACCAAAACCTTCAAAACCCCAAACACTAAAGCCCTAGCACCCCAGTGCCAGACTCCCAAACCTTAAACCCTAAACCCTAAACCCTAAACCCTAAACCCCAAACCCTAAACCCTAAACCCTAAACTGTGAGGACGGCGCTGAGTCCTTGGCCAAGAAACGCGAGCTGGCAGCCGGCAGCCCCAGTGTGCGGAGCACCTTTCAGAGCGCTCCGAAGGTTTAGGGTTTAGGGCTTTAGGGTTTTAGGGTTTTGGGCTTTAGGGTTTAGGGATTTTAGGGTTTAGGGTTTAGGGTTTAGGGTTTTTAGGGTTTAGGGTTTAGGGTTTAGGGTTTGGGGTTTAGGGCAGGGTGTCGCTTCTTTTGCTGCTGGCGCTCGTGTTGCCGTTATTACTACTCACCTGGTAGTAGTATTTTTTGATTGCTACAATTTTAACCGATAAAATTCGCAGGAAAGTCAATGCCTCATCCTTCTGGGTAAACCCTAAACCCTAA
>CAJNDV010031530.1:37374-49827 GCA_905221635.1 Symbiodinium sp. CCMP2456
GCATCCATGGGCCAACCATGATGACGTTCCCACAAACTCCATCCGTTCATGCGCAGCATCCATGGGCCAACCATGATGACGTTCCCACAAACTCCATCCGTTCAACGTTCCCCCCAACTCCATCCGTTCACCGGCAGTAGACAACATATACTGCAACCGAGTTTAGCTAGTCTAAGTCCAGGTCTAGTAACCCATAGGAGATCGGACGCACATGGAACTAAAACAGTCACTGCCTTCGCCAGCTTCTGAACAGCAGGCCGCCAGGTGTGGTGCTGCCATGCGCCAACCACATTGAGCCCCTTGCGCACCAGCGACTCTCCCAATAGAGTCTCTTGATCACTTTCACCAAGCCCTACATGCTGAACGATTGCTGCACCTTCTGGCTGCTGTGCAAACTTTGCGAGGTCCTGCTGCAACTGCTGTTGCCTGGAACGAATAGCCTTCCGTATCGGGGCAAACTTCTCTCGCATGTAGGTCTGGAGACGTTCAAAGAAGCTGGGTCCTGAGAAGGCCTGCAAAGCCCTCTCTGCATCAGCGGCCACAACGACCCCATCTGCGCGGATATCTCCAGGCGGGGGGGCATCGCCAGGTGGTGGCAGGGCTCGAGCGCTGCGGTCACCGAAAGGCTTGAAACCGCGCTGCCCTGCCAAAGTCGCTAGTCGGCCAATGTCTTGAAACCGTTGCTTCTCATCTTCATCCAAGGCGTGATACTCCGCCGCAAGCTCACGCACGCGCTGAGCTGTGAACTTGATTCCCAGACAACGCTCGGCCACGAACGCCCTCCACGAGCCTCCGGGTCGAGCAGGCCCTTTGGTGCGCGCAGGAGACTCATCTCCCGCATCCTCTTTGGACTTCTCTGCAGTGACTTCCTTTGTGGAGGATAGAACGAAGGCTGCGCTCACATGCTGCAGGCTCGGGGCCCATCCCCGATTTCGTAACAGAGTCATCTCCCGGTTAGTTGCGTGCCGACACTCAATGGCCGCGACATCTGTCCGGTAGTCGGCCAGGATAGTCGTCAGGATGGCCTGCGCTTCGGCACTCTGCATAGCATCCTGGGTGGCATAATTTTCTCGGAACCAAGCAGCCAGCTCGTCATCCATGCAAGATTTGCTTGCAAGAAAAGGCTGTGCACCTTCCCCAGCTGACCGAAACAGAACCCACGGCTGCCCTGCGTAGGGGAGCTGAATGATCACATGCAAGGAGCCGCAAGCGCGTGCCAGCATACGAAAGCACATCACCCGCCAACATCTCCGTGTGTCCGTGTCTGCCAACCCAGGAATGCTCGTCTGAAGGCACTCTTCCAAGCGCTTCAAACACTTGTGCACTGCAGTGCCACGTGCAACCTCGACTGCCGCATAAGAGCGGTTCTGCCCAAGACTCTGTTTCTGTTGCTGCTCCTGTTCCCATTGCTCAGAGGAAAGCATGAGGAGGTGATGCATGAAACGTTGCAGGATATCCACCGGGAGGCTCAGGACTAGCACTGCCGGATACACATGCTGACGTATCCATTCGGATGCTTTTGCTTTCTCCCGCTGCACGTAGGAAGTCCACTCCTCCTCTGGGATATCCTCAGGCGCATCAGCCTCTGACCTCTCCAAGCCCGGACCGGATTGCTGCCCGGATGCCATGTTTTGCAGCACTGCCTCCCACCCTGTACGTTGAATCTCTGGCGGCTCCAGCAGCGCAGCAGGTTCTCTGGTGGGCCGTCCCGTGAACGTGCGAAGGACCTTGTACCCAAGGCCGTGGTGGCTCATCAGAAGCCCGTTCCATCGAATGCTTTCCTCAAATCTGGTCCAGCGACCTCTAGAGTAGACCGGGCAAGCGGATGGAATCAAGGCGAAGCAGACAAACTCAGTGAAGCAGGACAGAGTCTCCGAGGGGTCTGCACAGTGTCCATATGGACACCAGTGGGTGATCTCGTTGGAACAAAGATCCCCGTTCAGGAAGTTACTGAGAATCACCCGTCTCCTTGTGTTTCTCTGCACAACTTTCGTGTCAGATGCTTTGACGGGTAGCCACCTGTCATAGACTCTCTCTCTGTGCTCCGAAAACTCTGCTGGCGGGTCCGAATGCACAATGACAAGCTCTCGGTCAAAAATCGTCGCCAGAATCTGGCGAAAAGTCTGCGCTGCAGTGATCTCGCGGGAGGCCAGGCCAACGGACAGAATGCCTGATACGGTGCCTTGCGCAAGTTTGGTCACCGAGGTCACGCAATTAGCGAGGCGATGCACCATGCAGAAGCCATGATTGGTAACAAGGGAGGGATCTGCGCTCTTGAATGCTTTGTGGGCACGAATGTTCGCACCGTGTCTGTCTGTGCATGTGAAAAGGAATCGTCTGTCAAAGTGGCAATGCATCATTCTCTGCAACTCGGCTACTCTGTCCCAGGAGTCTCGCAGGCACGCAAAGAAGTTCTCACCCGTACATCTGTCCACTGCCTGGAGAGAGGTAGCTACTGGCCCACTCAAGTAGAGAAAGTCACTGGTGCGCATGTCCTGAACCACGTACCCGAGCAACAGCTCGGACTGTAAGATTTTGGCAAACTGGCTTGTCACATGGGACTTGCTCGCTTCACCGGCACGTGTGGCCGAAATCAAGCTCACCGACGATTCGTCAGTCGTGATTCGAACTCGATGCGGAGTCTCGTCAAACCGCATCCTTCTGATCATCACCACAGGCCGCAATTGACCCCGCTGAAACAGGCTCGCAAACCGCGTATGCAAGGCTCCCCAGAGGAAGCCAGATCCTTCTGTCAGCGCACATGCCAACCGGAGCATCACGTTGGTAACGTGTTTCCTGGATTTGTTCACGACAGAGGCGGCTGTCGTAAGGCTGCAAGTCTTATGATACTTGTCCCTGAGAAAGTCCAAGACGGAATCTGGCTTTGCCAACTCCTCCTCTGGACAGGCTGCGGCGACTTGAGACAGGCGTTGCTGCAAGTTGGTTCCAATGAGCATCCAAGGTTGCTGTAATCTCAATGCATTCAACATGCCGGGCAGCTGAATGTCATGACTTGTCTGACTGGCATTATTTCGCTGGCGGAACATCCTCGCATAGGCAATGGAGCCGGGGACTGGTGGGGGAGCTGCCGCTGGCACTGCAGGCTGCAGGACCTGGGCAGCTTGACGTGCCCTTGAGGCGACGCCGCCCAGTGGGCGGCCCCTGCGAACAGCAGGAGCAGCCGCAGCTGAGGCTGAGGAACCGCCCTGGCTGGCATCATGACCTTCGGCACCATCACCATCAGAGTCACCGGAACCGAAAAGAAAATCCCAGCCACTGCCACTGGCAGCACTGCTGCTTGCTCTATCATCCATGGCTGCAAGGCAAGGCGCCAAGGTCGCCCTCCGCATGCACAGAGGAAAACATGCATTGCACTACACTACAGTTTCACCAAGCTTACAGTTAGCAGCCTGCTAGCTACTCCGTAGACTCCATACTCAATCTCCAAGCTAAATTGGGTGGACGCCGTCATTGTCATAGGTCATAGGCACAACGAGCCTTGTGCTGCAGCAGGCGTCTGCATCGTCCGAACTTTGCATGTCCACAAACTGCCCACCCAAACGTGCACGCTGACAAGCTTGCAAACTGCACAAGTCTGGTCAATACACTGGCAAGTGAAAGTCTCGCGTGACTCTGGTGTACTGGCAGGCACATCCTTTCCACATGACCCTGATACTGTAGATTTAGCAAAACAGCAATGGGAAACAAAACAAGCACCCAGTTTGCCTTGGCCGGTTCACCTTCGCCCACACAGACATGTCCATGCGGAGGAGCTTGCAATAGTAGCCGTGTTTGAACTTCTGCTGGGACATAGTGTGCAGCCACCTGCCGCGACATGGGGTGTTTATAGTTTGCGGATTACAGGTCGTGTTAGATTTAGATATGGAAGGGCCAGCACGCAGATGGTTGTCGATCCTGGGGATCTACGCTGGGTGATTAGATTCGAAGCACCGACTCACCTAGGCCTGATCACCTAATGACCTGTCATGACCTAATAATCCTAATATGCTCTGCAATGCGCGCGGGTTTGGAGCAAGTGCTATTTCTAGGACCCTAAGACCTAGGACCTAAGACCACTAGGCTTTAGTCAGCCCTGATTATAATGACCTAATTATTCCTTAATCTCCGACAAAGTCTCTCAGGGTACAATTACTAAATACTACTAGATACTAGGGCCAGGGCTACCGGCTAGGGCGGCCAGGGCCGCTAGGGTGTACTAAGACCAACAGCTCCTGCAAGTACTTTACTAAATCAAAGGTGTATCGGGATTCCGTAAACTTCAAAACTACCGTCTGCAAAGTTAGCAGCAGCTAAAATGAGCTAAAATTGCTAACACGTGGGACACTGGGTTCACTAGCTAGTTAGCTGGCTAGCAGCTGGCAGCAGTTTTAAACTTTAAACTTTACAGCTAGCCGCGATCCCTTTTGTTACACACGTCAGACTCCCGGATGGCCTCTGGTATGGAGTCCTGCTCTCCGTGCTGCTCATGGCAAGATCAAAGCCCAACACCTGCTCCGACACTCCGAACTTGGGTTCGAACTTCAGGTAGAAATTGACGAGGACATCGTCGGTGAGATCGAAAGAACAGTGTGCCTTGACATCACCTGACCGGAACCTCGTAGCACGCATCACACTGAACGGTTGGCACGGCGACCCTGTCACCGCCACATCTACCTGTCCGAGCGCACATGTGTCCCGAGCCTGAGCGACTTGGGTTCTCATGTCATCATAAACTATGAAGTCGGGCTGGTCCTTGTTGTTCTCAACGATCAAGCGGCGGTAGGCGAGGTTGGCTTCTGAGACGGACAACAGCCGGAAGGGCAACCGCAGTGCCTGCAAGCGGTACCCGTAGTACCACTACCAACTATAAATGCCAGGAACGACATGACCCGACAAAATCTGAACCCCTGGTTTCTCTCCACTTGGTCCTGATGCTACAGAAAATCTTCGACGAAATTTGCGATGAACAAAGGGCGCTACTATTCACTATGTCATCTACTTCAGCACACCTATGCAGCAAAGTCCCCACGATCATTATTGCAGGCTGTAGGCTAGCGGCTAGCGGCTAGAGAGCGGCTAGAGCACACAAACGAAATAACGGCTACAAGAACATTGGTGGAAATTACTTAATTACTGTTCGCTTGGCAAGTCAAAGCTAGGCCTTCGATTGCGCAGGCTGGCCGATTTGATGGTTCAAGCCAAGCATGAAAACATGCACACCCACTAGTCACCTCTGAGTACGTCTCTGCATGCCTGCGCTACACTACACCTGGAGCTTTGCACAGGCCATCAAGCAAAACGCCAACCTCAAAGAAGCATTTCCTTGAGATCTGATGGGACTATGGGGCATATGAGATAGAGCTGCTGGACTGCTAGGCCGCCAGCTGCTAGACCCTCAGAACGACGAAATATCACAGATACAATGCTGTAGTCCTATGATAACACAGTAACCTGGCAAGACTGAACGTGGCGGGTGTCGCACGGGCAAGCGGCCGGCTCACTCAAGTCAATAAAGCTGCTACACTTAAACACTAATGACACGAAGTCAATGAGATCATGAGATTCACTAGTCATTAGTCACGACTCACTAGATTACATGAGTCCAAATAAAACAGTATGACACTATGAACTTGCCAATACTCCTGACAGGACATGAAGCGCACAAGTGACCCTTGCAGGCCTTGAGCACTTCAGACTCCGGCAGGCAGCCAGAGCATGCGCTGACTATATTCCATG
The DNA here is from genome assembly GCA_905221635.1 of Symbiodinium sp. CCMP2456. Classification (NCBI taxonomy): domain Eukaryota; class Dinophyceae; order Suessiales; family Symbiodiniaceae; genus Symbiodinium; species Symbiodinium sp. CCMP2456. The sequence continues at coordinate 43,111 of CAJNDV010031530.1, forward strand.
GCACTCTTGTGCTCGGGGCCGGCAACCGCAGAGCACGTGTGTGCTCCTTCAAGAGAGCAGCCCACCAAGTGGGCGAGCCTTGACTACCCAAGAACTCCGAGCTGTCCTCACTGCAGGTTTCACAACGGCATTCCACGTCCTCCATGTCACTTTCTTGTAATGACTCCGCTGCGAAACGCTCGAGCACTCCCTCCCAGCCGCAACCAGCCATGCTGCCGAGGCACCTCTTCAGCCCTATTCACTATTCCTATTCCCTATTCTCATGTGTTTGCTGGTCCCGTGTGCTTTCTGAGCCCTGAGGTGCCGTTGTTCTGGGTCTCATTGCGTTTCGCCTGCATGGCTGATGGACAGAGAAACAAGTTGAAACATGGTGCGCACACACAGACACACACACACACACACATGTCAACCAGAACGCTTTTCAAAAACGCTCTCTGCACAGGAACTGCTCTCGAAACGCTTTCCGAGAATGCTCCTAAAACGCTCCATAAACGCTTTTTAATTCTAAAACACACCACCCAGTGCTAGGCTCCTGGAACCTTACAAAGTTAGGGTTTAGGGTTTAGGGTTTAGGGTTTAGGGTTTAGGGTTTAGGAACCCCTAAATCCTCAACCCTAAACCCTAAACCCTCCACCTTCAATCTGCGCATGGCACGAGCCTTGGCAGCGTGGCCGAGGTTGCTGTCGGCGGCCGGTCAAAACGAGGTGGCGAAGTTGTTGCTATTCTTTCTTTCGTTCTTGCCATCATGAGGACGCTTGCGGTCATGATTACTATTATCATTGTCATCATCATGACTGGTGGTTTGGGCTGCGTTACAGTTCATTTCACATGGCAGGCACGGGGCTTTTGATTACAAGCTATTTTTCGGGCCTTAACAAACTAATCCTTCCAGAATGCAAAGTTTATGCAACTTCAACCCCCGAAGAGACCGATGCATCGAGAATGACCCTGCCCGACAGGATACTAAGAATAGTTGTTATTGTTACTATGATTGCTGCCAAGTATTGTTATTGTTATGAGTATGTTGCTTATTGTGCTTACTTGCAGGATCATGGGACTTAGTAAGCAAGGTTATAAGTCCCCTAATTGGGGTCATAAGTATAGTTGCCTTAGTCATAACCCTACGTACTAAGTCCCATGATCCTTGAAGTATCAGAAAGTTCAGGGCTCGAGCCGGCCAAAGGACTTTTCATGGTTGGTTTAGGGTTTAGGGTTTGGCGTTTACGGTTTAGGGTTTGGGGTTTAGGGTTTAGGGTTTACGGTTTGGGGTTTAGGGTTTAGGGTTTAAGGGTTTACGGTTTAGGGTTTAGGGTTGAGGTCTGGGTGGACGTTATCATGGTTGGGACATGGGTGCTCTGAGAATGGGTGGACGTTGTCATGGTTGAGACATGGATGCTGTGCGTCATGATGGTCTGTGGGAGAGGCGGCTAGGGTGCATGTGCAAAAACACGCCAAAAACACACGATCACGCTCTCTATTTTTTCAAAAAAGACACGCGCACACACACACACACGGTACTGTCCTGTGTGTGTGCAAGAAACACACGACAACGCCAAGTAAGATCAGGCGCGTTGACTTATTTTTGGCAGTTATACGACTTATTATGATTACTCTCTGTATTTTTGCTGTTATAGTTGTTGGTGTTATGTTGTAGTAGCAAAATTATCATCATCTTCGTGGCCATCATCAGAATAAGTGCTGTCTTCACTATTCATGTGTGTTTTTGTAGAACCTAATCTCTAAACCTCTAAACCCTAATCTCTACTAAACCCTCAACCCCTAAGCTCGAACAAACCCCAATCTCTAAACCCTAAACCCTAAACCCTAAACCACAAACCCCAAACCCTAAACCCTAAACCCGGGTTGTTCTTAGGTTTTTCGGATTTTGCACCGCCGAAGGTCGGAAACCGTTCGGTTACGGACCGACCTCCCTACTTCCGGCCCTTTGGGGTTTGGGGCTCGGATTAGGGTTTAGGGTTTAGGGTTTAGGGTTTAGGGTTTAGGGTTTAGGGTTTAGAGTTTAGGGTTTAGGGTTTAGGGTTTAGGGGGCTTAGGGTTTAGGGGGCTTAGGGTTGAGGGCCTTTGGTTCAGGGCATGGGGTTTAGGGCTTCGAGTTTAGGCTTTAAGGTTTAGGGTTTAGGGTTTAGGGCCATGAAACTTCAATCACCACCTTTAAGGCACTCTTTGCAGCCTCCTGGCAGACTATCATGCTGCATGAATCCCAGGAACCCTAAACCTTAAACCCTAAACCCTAACACCCTAACACCCTAACACCCTAATCCCGAAACCCTCCACCTTAGAACTTCAACCTCAGTACTCTTGCAAATCCCTCTGCGACCCGTATAAAACCGTGAGGTTTAGGGTTTAGGGTTGAGGGGTTGAGGGTTTAGGGTTCCTCATGAATCCCCATAGAAACTTCTTACAAAGTTCGTTGAATCATACCACAGGCCTCTTGCGAAAGCGCTATCCTCATCAGTCCCGGTTGGGGCCCTTTCAGACTTTACACTCAACCCTAAACCCCAAAGCCTATATACCCTGAACCCTAAAAACTACACCCTATACCCTGAACACTAGACCCAAAACCCTACACCCTAAACCCTATACCCTGAACACTATACCCTGAACCCTCAACCCTAAACCCTATCACCTGACACACTATACCCTGAACCCTACACCCTAAACCCTACACTCTTTGAAGCCCCAAATTTTGGAAGGTTGGGTCGCTCGACGACCTCCTCAGCCTTCCACCCAGAGTGAAGGTTTCTGAACATTCCCTTTGAAGGGTCCTCAACCTACCTAAATCCTAAACCCTAAACTCCTAAACCCTAAACCTTAAACCCTCAACCTACTGTAGGGGGGGGTGGTTCTATGAAGGATCCAATCATCGCGAGTTTAGGCGGTTTACTTAGGGGGTTAAAAGGTGTAGGGTTGAGGGTATACCTATAGTCTCCTTTGTAGTTCCTTTTGGGGTATACCTGAAAAATCCTGAATATATAATTGGCTAAACCAAAAAAAGGAACTACAATGGAGACTATAGGTATGTTCCCATCTCGTCCGAACCTCTCGCCTTGAAGGCTATGAAGGCTTCATGAGGGCTTTTTTATGCTATCACGGTTTCATCAGTTGAAGAAGGCCTCAAGATATCCGATGTTCCTTGAACAGTAGAAAGCATTAAGCTTGGAATAGTCCCTAAACCCTAAACCCTAAAGCCTAAACCCTAAACCCTAAACCGTCAACTTGTGCTGATGATGCTGGAGTTTGGCTTTAGGGTCCAGGGTCTGGAGTAGTAGTAGAGGAACAAAGCAGTGATGAGGAAGACAGGGTTCAGGGTTTAGGGGTTCAGGGCCTAGGGCCTTAGGGAGGCATTATCATGGGACGGTCGTGTCAAGGGGAACAACGGGCAACATTCAGTCAATGACGCTGTCGCAGTAGCAATGATACCGTTGATGCTAGTACTGTCAACGGTGTTGGTAGTCCGCACCATCAAGGTCATCATCATCATCATCGTCATCGTCATCATCATCATCATCACCATCAGCAGCATCAGCATACAGTACTCATCATCATCATCATCATCATCATCATCGTCGTGATCACATCATCGCCATCACCATCTTCTTTCTTCACCAGCATCGGCATCACCATCATCGTCATCATCGTCAGCATCATCAGCAGCATCATTGGCATCACAGCCATCATCACCGTAGTTCGGGGAACAATGGCGACAACAACAGCGACAACCAAGACAGCAAAACTCCAGCGGCAGTCTTCCTCAGGCTTGTAGTAGTGATGAACACTACGTACCGCTGAACCCTAAACCCGGCAGCCACAACTCAAAGTCTAAGCCACGGTTTAGGGTTCAGGGTTTAGGGTATAGGGTTCAAGGGTATAGGGTTCAAGGGTATAGGGTTTAAGGGTCTAGGGTGTAGGGTTTAGGGTTTAGGGTTAATCGTCACTCTCAGACGTCGAGGCAGTGGCCACCCTCGGCTAGTACAGAAGAAGAGGAGGCGTTGGAAGGCCCGGACCACTGCGCGTCAAGCGGAAGGTTGAGAGTTGTGGGGTTTGCAGTGTGGTAGTTAAAGGATCATGGGACTTAGTAAGTAGGGTTATAACTAGGGTAACTATACTTATAACCCCAATTAGGGGACTTATAACCTTACATACTAAGTCCCATGATCCTACAAGTATACCTGAATCATTGTAGGATTTTGCGTTTAGGTTACACGTATAGGGTTTTCAGGTGGCATGAGGTCTGAACATGTAGAGACCATAAGGGGGATCACTGATGGTTCCGACCCCTATATTCGCCTGGCAAGTGGGGTTTTGGGTTTTTGGGATTTACGGTGTAGGAATAAGCAGGAAGGGTCCGGGTGGAATGAATCTGAGAGTATATTACAGATTGAAACCTGCCCTGGAGGAATTGCTATTGTAAGGTGTGATGTCGTTTCTCCTTTGAAATTGGGAAAAGCAATCCGGGGTGCGGCTGATCGGTTCGAACGCCCTGTTACAGCAGTAGGTAACCTATGACCATACTACAAGATACCCCGCAATTTTGCTCTTGTTGTCGAGGCCTACGTTGCCACACGCGATTTAAGGTTCACCCTAATTTGTTTTTATGACGGTACAAGCAAAATAGAAACCTGAATATGTAATTGGAAATACTTTTTCTTCGGAGTCCTCATTTTAGCTATCTTATAAACTACCCCCCAAACCGCGGTCTAATGCTAACGGCTCCTGAAATACATCACTCCTGATTATCAGAGCCATTAGAACCTAAGCCCTAAACCTCGGCCCTAGCCCTTTGAGTGCGCAGGTTGAGAGCTTTCTCCAGCTGGAGGACCCACCGGGTGGCCTGGCAAGGTTTTGCGGCTTAGGGTTCAGAGTGAGGGGATTGAATTTAGCGTGAGGTTTGGGCTTAGGCTTCAGGGTTGGGTTTAGGGTTTAGGGTGGAGCACTTAGAGGCTAGCGATCTGTAGCGGAAAAACTCTGTAGCACGCCTCAGAAGCACGTGGCAGACATGATTTGGGGCCATCAAAGAAAGAGCCCAACCTGCCCGCTCGTGCAATGCTGTGCAGAACTGGGACAGACGAAACATCACTCATCATGGATTCCAATTCAGGTGACAGCTCCTCCGGAAAAGTTGGACTGCGAATGACGTCATCAAGTCCCCAGACCCTGAACCCTAAACCCTAAACCCTAAACCTCTAATCCCTAAGCCCTAAACCCTGAACCCTAAACCCCTAAACCGCTACACCCTAAACCCCTATACCCTCTATACCCCTAACCCCCCAAAACCCCTAGACCCCTAAACCCCCTATACCCCTAAACCCCCTCAACCCCTAAACCCCTTAAACCCCAAAGCCCCTAAACCCCCTAAGCCCTAAAACCGAAACCCTAATCCCTAAACCCTAAACCCTAAACCCCCTAAACCCCCTAAACCCCCTAAACCCCCTAAACCCTAAAACCGAAACCCGGACCCTGCTCCCACCCTCCACCCTCCCGATTTCAAGGTGGCTGCAGCGGGGAAGCCTCCCACTCGATCTTTGCGCTGGGCAGACATGGAGCACGATGATGACCAGGCGTTTAAAGTTGCTTTAACGGTTCCTAAAAGGTTCTCGCAAGCTGGTTCTGGGGGTTTAGCGTTTAGTGCCTTTACGGTTTGGAAGAATGCCTAGGCTTTGGGGGCTGCACAACAACAGATACAACAGTATAGGGTCTGCAGGCTCTAGCTTTCTTCGATATTTCTTTGTTTGTCGTGGCAGAGATGGTTGGGTTCGCTTGGGGCTTACGTAAGAAGGTTTGGCTTAGGGGCCTGTTTAGCGGATACTAGGGGTGTTTTCGGACGTGCGGTCCATAGATGGTGACTAGGAGGTACCCATAGGCCCCATAGTAGTGCCGTTTGGGGATTACCTCATAGGATTCTATATGAACCCCAAAATGGATCTACTTCATAGGCCCTGAAGTACCCCAAAATGGATCTACTTCATAGGCCCTGAAGTAGTTCCTTTTGGGGGTTCATATATAGAATCCTACAAGGTCACCCCCAAAAGGAATTACGATGGGGCCTATGGGTAAAGGGCCCCCCAACCATGAACCGAAGCCGGAGCGGAGCCAGATGCGGAGGACCAGGGCATCCGAAGCCAGAATCCCGCAAGAGGAGTGTAGTTAGGGTTTAGGGTTTAGGGTTTAGGGTTTAGGGTTTAGGGTTTAGGGTTTAGGGTTTAGGGTTTAGGGTTTAGGGGAGTGTAGCAACCGCAGCAGCAGGAGCTTGAGGCGGAGAAGCAAAAAGTGCTCATCCCTAAGGGTTTATGGTTTAGGTTCCTCTAAGGGTACCATAAGGGTTTAGGGTTTGGGTTGCTTTAAGGGTACCATAAGGGTTTCCGGTTTAGGTTTTTTTTTAAGGGAACCATAAGGGTTTAGGGTTTAGGGTTTAAGGGTCCATGTACCCAAATAGTAGATCCATTGCCCCCAAAGTACCGATATGGGGACTACTTTAATGCCAAAGTACATATTATCCGGGTACTAAGCCCTAAACCCTAAACCCTAAATCCTTAAACCCTAAACCCTAAATCCCTAAACCCTAAACCCTAAACATGGACCCTTAAGAAATCTTGCAGGGAGAGCCGAGGTCGCAGCAGAATTCGGGATGCCCGTGAGGATGATCGTATGATCTTCGAGAAGATCATCCGGAACATAGGGGTTTAGGATTTAGGGTTT